>PVJC01033599.1:0-19186 GCA_004026665.1 Murina feae | reverse complement strand
ATATGTTTATCAGGGTTATGTCCTCTTGTTGTATCAATCCCTTATGGCCTTCACTTTGAAGTCTATTTTGTCTGAAATAAGTATCGCTACCCCAGCTTTTTTTTCATTTCCGTTTGCCTGAAAGATGTTTTTCCAACCCTTCACTTTCAATCTGTGTGAGTCCCTTATTCTGAGGTGAGTTTCTTGTAAACAGCAAATATATGGGTCATGTTTTTTTATCCATTCAGCCACTCGATGTCTTTTGATTGGAGCATTTAGTCCATTTACATTTAAAGTTATTATTGAAAGGTACTTGTTTGTAGTCATTTTATTTATTGTGCCTGTGTTCTTTCTTCCCTTTTTATTTCTTCTTTTTATACTAGACCCTTTAGTATTTCTTGCATTGCTGGCTTTGTGGTGATAAACTCCCTTAGCCTTTTTTTGTCTGTGAAGCTTCTTATTTCCCCTTCAATTTTGATCAAAAGTCTTGCTGGATAGAATAATCTTGGGTTCAGCCCCTTGCTTTGCATCACTTTGTAAATTTCCATCCATTCTCTTCTGGCCTGATGTGTTTCTGTTGAGAAATCATTTGATAATCTAATGGGAGCTCCCTTGTATGTAACTTTCTGTTTCTGTCTTGCGGCCTTTAAGATTCTCTCTTTGTCCTGAACATTTGCCATGGTAATTATGATGTGTCTTGGTGTGGGTCTTTTTGGATTCCTCTTGTTTGGGACTCTCTGTGCTTGTGTGATTTTTTTCTTCTCCACCTCCGGGAAGTTCTCCGAGATTATTGCTTCAAATACGTTTTCTAATCCTTGTTCCTCTTCCTGTTGTTCTGGCACCCCTATTATTCGTATGTTGCTTCTTTTCATGTTGTCCCACAGCTCCCTTAGGCTCTCCTCCTGTCTTTTAATTTTTTTCTCTAATTGCAGTACAGTTTGGGTGTGTTTTGATTCCCTGTCTTCTAATTCACTAATTCGGCCCTCTGCTTCTCCTAATCTACTGTTGAAACTTTCCATGGTGTTCTTTATGGCAGCTATGTCACCCTTCATTTCTTCCTGATTCTTACATATGATATTGATTTTTTCCTCCATCCTGTTTATGCACCTTATTCTGAATTCTTTTTCTGACATATTGTATGCAACTGCTTCACTTAGCTGCTTTTCTGGTGATTCCTCCTTTTCTTTTCTTTGCAGATTTCTTTGTCTACCCATTTTCATCCTAACCGATAGATCTAGATGTCAAGTTGTGCAGGGGTTGCTCCTTGGGCAATGGTGGTTCCTCGGACTACAGTTGCTCTTCAAGGTGGCTGCTCCTCAGATGACAGTGGTTTCTCTGGTGGATGCTGTTAGCAGGAGGGTATCTCTGGCTTCTGAGGGAAGCTGCTCACACAGCTGGTATTCCTTGGACAGAGGTAGGATGTTCACATGGTTGCTGTTCTTTGGATCTAGCCTGGCTGCATGCTGCTACTTTTCTTAGATGGAGCCGGTTGCTTGTGATGCTGTAGCTGTTTGGACAGGGGCAAGTTGCTTACAGGGTGACTATTCCTCACGCAAGTGCAGGTTGCTCACTCAGTTGTTGGTTTTCAAATGGGGGATAGGCTGCTTGCGTGGTTACTGTGCCTTAGGTGGGAGTGAGCTGCATGTGTGACTGCTGCTCCTTGGATAGAGGCAGGATGCTCTCCCCGCTGTTGCTTGTCTGACAGGTGCAGACTGCTTTTGGCTGATGCTCCTTGGATTAGTGTGGGCTGCTCCTCAGATAGGGGTGAGGCTGCTCACGTGGATGTTGCTCCTCAGATTGGGAAACAGGCCTCTCACACGGCTGCTGATCCTTGATCAGGGGGTTGCCACGTGAGGCTTCTGCTCTTAGATCTGGGGCAGGCTTGTCTCAGAGCTGCTGCTCCTTGGACAGGGGTGGGCTGCTTGCGTGTCTGCTGCTTTTGTGGTTGCAGTGCCTTGGGCTAAGGTGTTGGGCCAATCAGAGGAGAGCACACTTCAGAACTCACAGGAGCCTGCACCCAGGGTGGCTGGAGACTTGTTGACGGTGGGCCCACAGCTGAAGTAGCAGGTCCCTGGCAGAGGGCGACTGAAGAGTCTCAGGTGTTGTCTGAAGGTGCCCTGTATGGGGGTGAAGTCTGGCTCCCAGTTACAATAGCTCTCCCCTTAAAGATGCTAGGACTGTGAGGATGGGCTGGCCTCCTGGAACTGTCTACAATGGTAGCAGAGGCTATCTAGTTAAGAAAGCCCATTTAGCTCGAAAACTGCGGGATCTATCTGTGCCTCACTAACATACTCACACGCACATTCCACATGACCACACCATCCCCTTTTGGTCCTTCACTGACTTACGCTCTCTCCCTCACTGCCACCTTCTTTCTGCCTCTGTAGTTGTGTCTGAGGTATTATTGACCCTTTCTTGGATGGGGTTTCCTCTACAGGTGTCTGCTTGTGGGGTTCACTCTCTAGCACCTGGCTAGACAGGATAAAATTCACCTCGATAGGACACCACACAAAGGGACTAAAGCACGGATGTACTCATGACAATAGTAACCCCACAATAAGTGATCACCCCCAGCAGAGAGGATGGGAGCAGAATCTCTAGATGCTGAGCTTGTATATAGAAGATACGGTTAAGAATTGGAGGTACACAGGGAGGATCTCAGTTCAGTATAGAGGAAGTTGAATAGGGATGGGTGATAAGAGGAAAGAGAATGAAAGAGAAGAAAAAAATAAGATAAAATGACTTTACAAAAAAAATTGGATTTCAAAAATGGTATAAAGATAGCCAAAAAAACAATATAATAACAGAATAAAATAAAGTGATGGAAAAGTAAAGTGAAGAGAACTAGAGAATAAAGCAACAGACACCAACAGGGGAAACAAAGAAAAAAAGAAAGGAAAGGAAAAGGAAAGGTAACACAATAATAAAAAAATACCAATTAAAAAAATAAGAAATAAAAAATAAAAATAAAAAAATAAAAATAAATAAATAAATAAATAAATAAATAAAGAATATAAAATATAAAATATATATATATATGAAGAATTAAAATGTTCCTCTGGCTGGCTTAAAATCCCAGTCTTCTGTACTGTTGTGTTTCTCAGGATCCAACTGCTGGGTCCAAGAGTCTCTCTTTAGGTCAGTCTCTTAGTACTCTCTGGGATTGTTTTTTTTTGTTTTTGTTTTTGTTTTTTACAGTTCAGGATGGAGCTTGGTGTGGCTGTGTTGGTTGCCTGGATACTGAAGGGAGGGGTTATCTCTCCAGGGGACAATGGCTGCCCAGGTCCCAGGTTCCGGTGTGATTCAGCATCAAACTCGCCGCCACTTCCCTGGGTCCTCCCTCTCTCTCCAGTTTCCACAGCTTGGCACCTTTCTCCCCACTTCTGCCACTGGCAAAAGTCTTTCTCCAGTGAACCCCGGGCGGGAGGGGCTCCAGCTGCGCCCGTGCCCCATCCCTTCTCTGGGGCTTAGGGCCGAGAGGTGCCAGTCACACTCGGCACCGGTGGGAGTGCTGTGTTGCACGCACGTGCCCCGTCCCTTCTCCGGGGCTTAGGGCCGTGAGGCACCACTCACGCGCACGTGGCACCGGTGGGAGTGCTGGGTCACACGCGTGCGCCCCGTCTCTTCTCCGGGGCTCAGGGCCATGAGGCGCCAGTCGCGCGCGCGGCACCTGTTGGGAGTGCTGAGTCGCCGGCTATAGAGGAGGGCGCGATGGTGCGCACGCGCACTTCTCCGTTGGAACACTCAAATCCTCACTGACTGCAAGCCCTGCCGTGGAATCCACTCCGAGGGGGGCAGCCTCTTCTCTGCCCGCACACCCCTGCCCTATCCTGGTTGTGAACCCGTATCCAGAGTCCCCTGCCGACCAGCAGTTCCGTGGACACTTCTTCCACTGCGCCCGTCCCAGGAGACGCGGCTGAGTGCCGTGCCCAGCGGGCGCCTGGGTTTCCTGGGACTCCCAGGGCTCGGGTCTGGTACAATGTCCCTCCCTAAGCCTTGAGTTCACTTCTCCCAGCAGGATTCTGCCTCACCCGGTCGCAGGCTGTTTCCCAGCTCCACCTCCTCTGCGGGCTTGGGCTGGAAACCACTCGCCTTAGCTGCTCACTCCCTCCACTCCCGGACAGGCATTGGACACTTCTGCTTATACCGCTGCCATTTTTTCCTCTCCTCTAGTGCTTTTTAAGTCCACTCACAGTACACCTGTGCTCACACCTGCGGGCACACATTTGCCACTTTAATTTGCAAATATGTGGTGACTGTGGGGTTAATACCTTTCATCAGTACCTTTACCATTCCCATCACGTCTTCTGTAAAAGGCCTGTGACGCCTCTCACCTGTTTCTCTTTGGGGTTGTTTGTCTCTTTCTCGTTGGCTTGCATCATTTCCTCGTATTTGTATTCTAATTATCTGTCCATTTTATTATGGCTAATATTTTTCTCTTATATCTGGTCTTTTCACTCTCATTTTGATGTACTTTCATAGAAAAGGTGGTGATTTCCGTGAAATCAAATGTATTTGCATTTTTGGTGTCTTCTTAAAAACTGCCTCCCTGTCCGGATGACATAAGATACCGCCTTACACTCCCTTCTAACATTTTTGTGATTTCTTTTTCACAATCACATCCTGAAGCCCCTGAGTCGACCGTGGAAAAGGTGTGAGGTGTCCTTACAACTACTCTTCATGGGAACAGCAGCTGCCCCAGCCCTTCGGGGAGGGGGCCCCCTTTTCCCGTCGCTCCTCAGCACTGCCTGTCGCGGCTCCTCGCTGTCCGGTTTGGTTACGCCCACTGCTCCTGGGTCTGTTACAACAGCGTCGTGGTGGGCCAGACAGGCATTCGCAACGGGCACATGTCTCCTGTGCTAGACGTGTGCATCGGGGCCACTCGTCCCCCACGTGTTCACAGGGACTGTCTTGCTGCGGTCGGCACTTTGCACACACGTGTGTGTATGTGCACCTACACACATGTACATGAACACACAGAGTTTAAAACAAGTTGGTTCAGTCGTTTTAAAGGCACTTTTGGGAAATCGGTTGTTATTGCATTAAGTGTATATACATCAGTTCAGGGAGAATTTATAAACTTCGGTCGCTGACATTTCCAATACATATCGTAGTTGCAAATTTATTTACTTTTTCAACCCATGTCTTTCACTAAAGTTTTATAATTTTCTCTATAAAATTTCTTGCAGATATTTGGTTTAGATTTACTCCTAGGTATTCGATAATTGGGGGACTATTTTTATCTGTGTGGTTTTAATGTAATTTGTTACTGTATATTTGCTGGCACATAGAATCGCAGGTGACTTTTTTTAAAATATACGCTTATTGATTTCAGAGAGGAAGGGAGAAGGAGAGAGAGAAAGAAACATCATTGATTGACTACCTCCTGCACGACCCCTACTGGGGACTGAGCCCACAACCCAGGCATGTGCACTCAGCCAGAATCAAACCAGAGACCCTTCCATTTGCAGGGTGATGCCCCATCCACTGAGGAAACCAGCCAGGATGCAGTTGACTTTTTATGTTGATTTTTATATCCGACAGCTTTGCTTAAACTCATTAGGTTCCAATAATGTATCTATGGTTTCCTTGGAATGTAATTTAGACCGGCATATCCTCTCTCTCAAACACTGGCTTACAGATCAGGAGAAGGCCTCTGCCTGCTCCTAACCTGCTCATCGCCTTCCTGGCAAGGTGAGCCTCAGGCCCAGAATGAACGCAGTCCTGGGTGGAATTACTAAGATGTCGTGTTCAGGTTTTGCTCACTCTGGGCCTACCACCCGTTCCCTGCTGAGAACACGGAGTTCTCTTTATAGTGGTAATGGAACATTTGTGAATGGCACGTGTTTACATTAAAAGGGAATCGGTTTTTTAAAAATAAATAAATAAAAGTAGCAATGATACTTCCATTCTGCAGCAAATCCTGCAGGCGGTGGTGTCATCGGAGAAAGGTGCGGGTGCTCTTTACCTCTTGCTAGTGGGAGTCGGGGTCTTGGGGTGCCGCTGGAATAAGCATTTCAGAGGCCCCCCAAGAGGATGAGACATGACAGAAAGCGTTATTTCTGGGGAATTACTCTCTGTGTTTCTAAAGTCCCATTTCCCTGGGTGCAGCCTTAGAAGCAGGGCAGCTGGGTTCCATGGTGCTAGACGCAAAGCCAGGGGCCACAGGTGCCTTCCATGTTGGAGCCGGGCCCAGGTCAGCATCAGGCTGGCGGCAGCCCATCAGTCATGGCATGTGGGGGCCCAGGGCGTGGGCCCTGAGGGTGATGCAGGAGAGCTCGCCCCGAGCACCAAGGGACCCGAAAGCACAAGAGTGAACTCCTTTCTCTAGGGAATCAAATAGCCCACATTTCTTGCCCTTGCAGCGGCCACACACATTCTGGCCAATGACCTGTTTCCCAGGTGTGACTGACAGCAAGCTCCCTCCTGGGGCCTGCACCTACCCCTGCTCTCCTTCCCTGCTGTTGAGGACCAGGTTCATTACCCAGCATCAGCTGCTGGGTGACCACTTGGGGAAGCACTGGCTGTGGGAAGAAGCAACCCAGCAGGAGAATGGCCCTCCCCTCCCAGGACTGTGCAGGTCAGTGACCCCTGACCTCGGGCTCCCCCTCGGGGGTGCTGTGAGGCTCCTGGAACAGCCCCTAGGCAGCCTTCCTTCCTTGACGCCCTAAACGTTGGTTCCCTTCGTGTCCACTGATGCAGGAGGAGAAACCTAATAAGATCTTGAGTCTGGGCCAAGATGCCATAGCTTTGGCTCCAACGGTGAGAAAATGACAAAGTGGAGGAACAGACTTTGGAGCCAGACAACCCTGTTAGCTCTTCCCACCTTGAAACTTCAGGTCAGCTTCCTCGTCCATGACAGGAGGGTGGCCTCCTTTGAATGGTTCTTGGGAGAATCTGAGGAAACAAGCAAGTAAATCACATCGCGGTGACTGTGTAAGGCACGTAGTCAGCCGTCAACAAATAACGGCTGTTGTCACGGTCCCTTCCTCGTCCAGCCACAGCCTCTGTCTCTTAAGCTGTCCTCCTGTGCAGAAAACATGTTCAGTGCGTGGAGGGGAAGTCCTTTAGCACCATTCCAGGGTGAAAATCAGCGAGATGCATGGGGTCATTCTTTTTTCTTTTTTAAATACGTTTTATTTATTTTAGAGAGAGACAAACATCCATCGGCTGCCTCCTGCATGCCCCCTACTGGGTACCAAGTCCCCAACCCTGGCATGTGCCCTGATGGGGTCAAATCAGTGACCTCCTGGTGCCTGGGGCGTCGCTCAAGCCTGAGCCACACCAGCTGGGACCCGTAGGGTCCTCCTTTGGGGCTCTGAGCATTTGGGTTTCCCGGTTATAATGCATGTGCCTTCAGGAGCAGCTGCAGATTCTAAGTCGAGATGCACTTGCCTGTTGAATTCAGGATTCAGGGCATGAAGCTCAGTAACCCAGCACCCCTCTCTCACTTCTTCCGATGGCCGTTCACTCAAGACTGGCTCCCCGCATGGAGTGTCATCCAGGCACAGAAGGCCACGGGCTTGGTTCCCGGTCAGGACACATGCAAGGTGTGGGTCTGATCCCTGTCAGGGGGCATGTGGAAGGCAACTGAGCAGTGTTTCTCTCTCTCTCTCTCTCTCTCTCTCTCTCTCTCTCTCTCTCTCTTTCTCTCTCTCAATAAAAATATATTAAAATGAAAAAATACATTTTTAAAAAACGAGCTATTATCTCTCCTCTCTGTTTGTCTACTACCGGCTGCATTCTACCTTTGGGGAGGTCTCCTCTAAGGGTTAAGGCTGGTACCTTGACTCCTCAGAGTTTCTGAAAGGCGCAGCTTCTGAATTTCATGCGTATGTTGTACAGCCATGTCACTGGAACAACAGCTGGTCCCCGGGGAGAGGAAGGCTCCCCCGCCCACGTCAGCTCTCCCGAGTCTCCTCCAGGTCACACCTCCGTGACACGCAGTCACATTCCGAGCGGACGCCTCCTGACACTGTAAGTTGTTTGGGATTTTGCCTCATTAACGCACATGCCCACTTTGCTGGCACTGTGGCAGCACTGGTGTCAGGGGCCTCGTGCGGAGCGCGCAGCAGACGGCTGGCTGCAAAGGGCGTCCTCGCTCTGCCCGCCAGCGTTCGGGTGGGCGGCCCTCGGCCTCCGGCCTCTTGTGAACCAGGAGAGCGCCACACTGTCCCTCAGAGAAGTCTGTCCGTCAGTGTCAAGACCCACCTGTGACATCAGATAAGTGGGCACCTCCTGGCACCCCTCTCACTGGCTACTGGCACAGAGCGCCCTGTCATGGGATATGTCACAGTCCTGTGCCTCCTTATGAGTGTAGAAGGTTATGGAAGGTTCTGGCTAAACCTGAACAAAAGAACAGAGGGACTTTTCTAAAACACCCTCCCAGATGTCACAGTAGTGGGTATATGTGTGCATATACAGGCATAAGGGCCTATGTTTGCATGTGTGTAAAAAGATGTGGAGTAGGGGACTTATGGGCATAATCTCCACTCTCAGGGATGACGCTGGAGGGCACTGGGGCACCTCCCTTGCCTCCCAGTCCTTGGGCCACATCTGGGAGTTAACATGTCTCCACCCTTCCCCCAAGAGCACGCATGCACACGCATGCACACACATGATCCCTATCCACTCACCTTGTGAGTCCATTAAGTCCCCTGTTCCTACCTGCTCCTAATATGCTTATAAACACCACTGAGATTTGCCACATTGAGAAGGTTTCACCCTCTGAGTCCGTGGCCAGCAGTGACATTTGAGGAGAATGGCGAAATGGTTGGAAATGAGAGGAGGCTCGGGCTGAGGGGGGTCAGCTCGCTGCCGTGGGCTCCCTGCGTGGAGGGAGCAGCATCCCTCTCAGGAGGCTCAGGTGAAGGCAGCGCGGGCCTGGGCTGTCCACGGAGCCAGGGGGCCTGCTGCTCGGGCTCTGGGGGGCAGGGCACCAGTCGGGAACCAAGGACTCAGATGCATCGCACCAGCAGCACAAGCCCCGCGCTTGCCCAGAGCTGTGCCAGTGTCTGTACGAGACCAAGACCAAAGGAAGACGTTGTCATGGCCTCAAGGGAATTCATTCTTGGACAAGACATAGGTGTATGACATAATCTAAGAAGTCATTACAGAATTTTAGAAACTAAAGTTTCTTTTCTCCCATTTTTTAAGACAAAGGAAATGAGCCAAGTGATAGCTACAGTGCAAAGAGTCAATAGCCTCCTGAGTCACACAGCAGGACTCGGTGCTCGGTGAACGGGAGAGAATGAAACAAGGCCACCTCTCGGGATGTGGGGGGCTCTGCAGAGCAGGACAGAAGCCTCACTGTGGACTGTGTATGTCCCCAAAGTCTCATGTCCTACCCCCACTGTGCTGGCCCTGGAGACAGGCCTGTGGGGATTAGGTCAGGAGGGTGTAGCCCTCCTGAATGGGATTAGTGCTCTTCCAAGAACAGACACGCAGATATGGCCTCACCACACCCACCTGCTGGCACCTGGGCCGGGACTTCCTGCCTCCAGACGGTGAGAAAGAACAGCTGATATTCCTGCCCTCCTGCCTGCGGGGTCTCCGCTGACCTGACAGGCAGCAGAGGAGAGGGGGCAGGGGACCTCAGGCCACTGTGGGCAGCAGGGCATGAGTGGGGAGCACCTGCCAGGCTCCGGGAGGTTGCTGGCCTGGCCCTGAGCCAAGGCCCTTTGCTCCCTGAGGAAGGCTCTGGGAGGGGCAGGCCCTGTCCCTGGCCGCCACCCAGGTGCTCCAGGCAGGGCGCGCCCATTAACCCGCACGCTGGGCAGATGTGGCCCTCGGAGCAGCTGTGTGCTCTGAGCCGGGCCATCAGCCGGATGAGAGGCAGCTTCTGCCCAGGTGGCTCCTGGCCTGCGGCTCGACCCGGGGCCCAGGCCCTCAGACCTCTGGCGATGGAGCAACGGGAAGTCGTGCACACGGCGGCAGGGAGGACTCAGGCGAAAGCAGGTCGCGTGGAGGACAGATGACCTGTGACTGCACACCCAGCGTCGCTAGCTCTGAGCTGCGGGGTGTGCACCTGTCGTCCTGGGAAATCCAAATGGCGCCTCTCTTTACACTGCCTGGGTCCCTGTTTGGATGATCAGTGACAGGGGCCCCGAGTGGTTTGTGCCTTAAAGCCCCGAGGCTGTCACACAGTCACTGAGGGGCTGGGCAGGTGTCGGACCCAGACCCTGGGCTAAGGAGGGCATAACCGGCCTTTGTTAGGCCGTATTGACGTGATTTAACAAAAGGACCTTGGCTGTGCCATCAGACAGGACCCACAGCTGCAGAGGAGGGAGGGAGTGGGACTGGGCGGGGCTCTGGGTGCTGGTGGCGGAGGGAGGAGTCGAGGGAAAGAGGCCCAGAGCGGAGGCTGACACCGGAGATGCTGCGCTGGGAGGTGCTGGGGCAGCCTGAGCCCTGCAGACCAGCAGGTGCCCCCGGGACTGCAGAGAAAGGGGGACCCTGGATGCTGAGTCTCATGGCGTGGGTGTTGGAGTTAGTGGCACCGAAGGCTCCGGGTACACTGTCTAGAGGTGAAAGGGGACCCACCACCCTGGGCCCTGGCTCCGCAAGGCCAAATGCTTTGCCTAGTCTACCCGCGCCCCCTGGTGGACAGGGACGCAGGTCTCGGAATGCCCGTGGCTCCTGGAGGTGGTGTCAAGTCCAGGCTGCCTGAGCCCAAAGCTGCACAGGCCTGTGACCCAAGGCTCGGAACACGCCGCCAGAAGGGCTGCCGTGTGCCCTCTGCCCCCGCTGGGGCTGTGCCGAGGGCCAGGGCCAGACCGGGCGTCCACAGCTGGTCGGAGCCCCAGCACAGGTGAGGGCGGGGCTGCCCACACAGCTCTGTGACTCATCCCAGGGAGGAGGACGGACCCACCACCCCACAGGCTTCCTCCCTCAGGAGGGGTGGGAAGACGGGGGTGGGGGGGCTGCCTTGGCAGAGGGACGAGGGAGTCGAAGGCCAGGGGGGTCCCTTCACTGCTGAGGAGCATGGGGTGCCCAGTGCTGGGTCGCTGGGTCTCCTTGTCTGCGGTTGGTTGGTCATGCTTTGAGTAGTACTCACCCGCTGACCCAGGGACCTGCTTTCAGACAGAGGCGAGAGTGCCGAGACAACAGGTACAGGGAGGGTGCAGTGCGGGCGTAAAGCACCCCAGACGGTCCTGAGACCCAGGTCAGAACCACAGCCGGGACCCCACGGCCCTGTGGCCCCATCCTGCTGTGCCCAGGGCCTTCACCTGCAGGGTGGGGGCCCAGTCGGTGTTTTCTCCCCAGTTCCCACTTCAGGAGCCAGGCTCGCCGTAGGACTTGACGTATTTTAGTTCTCTCATTGACATTGTAAAAATAGTACCGAGCATACAAAGCAAAAAATACAGAAAACAGAAAGGAAACCTCTTATAATAGTGCCGACATACCCAGTATGTGTAGACTGTTACCATTAATATTCTAGGAGGCCCTTTTGTTTATACTTATAATAATCAGTTTCATATCAGTGATGTAATATAATTAGCATTTTATGCAATCAAATTCTTATTGAACACATCATATTTATGTATGTATTGTTGGCAGTTGATACAAACGTTTAATAATTACATAATATTTCATGGATTGGATTTTCAAAAACGTAGCTCTCCATTTTCCTGTTGGACACCCAGACCGTGCATAATGCTCTGTTTTATAACTGATGAGGCAGAGCCCCTTGGCCTTACTAAATTGCTCCGGATGTGGAATTACTGAGTCACATATATGAACAGTGGCTCGAGGTTCTTGATACGTACGTACAAATGGTTTTCCACATCCTTACTCTCTCGTCCTTATGGCTCACTCGCCAGCACTGGGCTTTAGCAGCTAAAAAAAAAAGTGTATTTGTAATTCTATGATTAAAAACTTTTGCTAATAGAGTTCTTGCATCGTTATTTAAATCAGCATAAATTTAATTATGTCCCATGGTTGATTAGATTAACATGCATGGAATAGGATCTCTATCCTCTTCCACGAGCTGACACCCTGACATCTCTCTCATGAATTGCCTGGCCTTATTCTTGGTCCGCTGATCTTTATTGTTTGGAGTGTAAGTCACAGAAAAGGAAGATCACTGCGGGGGGGAGCGGAAGTAGCAGCAATCACGTCTGAGTGCTTCCCGTCCAGGGACACGGGCCACGAGTGCGACTTCTGGCCCAGCCGCTGGTCTGCTCCCTGGCCCCTCGGGAGACCAGGAGCCAGAGGACATGGCAGCTCAGTGGGGATAACAGCGCCGGCGTGGAGAGGAGGTGATGCCCTTGGGAGAAGGGCAGTTCTGAGACCTCCACCCCAAACATCGCAGGCAGGGCATCAGAACGGGGTGTGCAGCATTGTCTGGGAAGGGCGTTTCAGCTTTAATAAACCCTCAGGCCAACCTCTGGGGCACCTCCAACACCTGGTGTGACCGGTGACTCAACAAGGAACGCTGGTCACTGGCGGCATCTCCCCCTGCTGGACCACATTCAGAAATGCCCATGAGCATCCGGTAGGGGCGAGGGAGAGTGGATTTGTCCATCCTTCAGGAAGGTGCTGGGACATTCCCTCCTCACTTCCTTGGAGTCAGAAGATGGCTTTAGGCAAGCAATGAACCTTGGCGGTAACCGCGGTGTGAAGGGATGTGCAGGGTGCTCGGCTGGCCTGGCTCAGTGGTCGAGCGGCGACCTATGAACCAGGAGGTCACGGTTCGATTCCCAGTCAGGGCACATCCCCGGGTTGCGGGCTCCATCCCAGTGTGGGGCATGCAGGAGGCAGCTGATCAATGATTCTGTCATCATTGATGTTTCTATCTCTCTCCCGCTTCCTTCCTCTCTGAAATCAAAACATATTTTCAAAGATGTGAAGAATAGCATTCTTATGGTAATAGAAGCAGAAAGAGTTGTTTTTCCAAACAACAGGGTGTGGTCAGATCAATTCTGGTCTATTTTCCGAAAGGTGTGGCTCAGATGTGGGAAAGCATTGCTGATATAAGCTGCAAAACCAGACCTGTTTTATTAAAAACTAGTTTTTATACCTTACTCACCAACACACACGCATACACACGCACCCGGAAAGCAGCAAATGCAACGAGTGCATTTCCTGGTCCTACTTTGTTGCCATGCAGTCGGCGGGCTGTGGCATGTCCCACGTGTTCTGTAGGGATGGTGGCTCCGCGCTGTCAGAACTGGCACCCTGCTGCCTGCTCCTCGTGGGAGGCAGCTGTTCCCCTGGCGCTCCATGCAGGCGCTCGTCTCCCAGAAACCCAGTGCCCCCTCCTGTGTGCCCCTTGGTGCTGGCACATCGCCCCCCTGCAACTACTCTGCAGCAACTTTACCAGTAGAGACTCGAAATTCCCGCGGGGAGGGGCTGCTGCAAACACCGGCGGGGGGCTTGTCCACCAAGCGAGCTTCTGAAATTCCTCAGCGTCCAGGAGACAGAGCACACGGACAAGAAGAGCCTGCAACACAGGGCACCAGGGTGCCTCTCCCGGGGAATCCATGAGCGGCCGCCCGACCGCCATGCAGCCAGTCTGCCCAGCCCACTGCCCGGGACAGCTGGGCAGCAGGGCCCAAAGGTGGGCATGGCATCTGCCTGCCTGCGTTCCCCCAAGCCCAGGGCATAGCCTCCGGGAGCCCCAGGAAGCATTAGCGACGGAGCCACGCCCTGGGGAGCCACCACCTCTGACGTATCCCATTCTCCTAGTCCAGGTGCATGTCCGGGGTGGCTGTGCCAGGCGCCCAGGGTAAGGGAGATGGAAAGTGGCTGAGCATCTGGTGCCACTCGGTGGCGGCGACCAGTCACTTAGCCCTGGGCCAGGCGGGGTTGTTACCTGCAGCCGGAGATTCTAACTTGCTGTTCTGTGACCTGGGATAAGCCCCTGAGGGATGGAGGTGGCAGTCATCGTGCACCTGGAATTAGAGTCACGGGGAGCACGGACCCAAAGACACAGTGACTGCGGTCAGCATTTCGCTTCCTCCCCGGGTTGCAAAGGGTTTCCCATCCGGGTGACGTGTCTGTGCCCACTGCCCCCATCCCAGGCGCTGTCCCCGTGGTCCTTCCTGAGGGTGAAATTCCCGTTTGCTTTGGGACACAGAGCTTCCTGTGACCACTGAACCATGGTCCAAACCATCCTGTTTTCCCTTTTAAATTAAATGTCATGTCATATATAACAGGATCTTTTCTTCTCATTTTCCACGGAAATGGTAGCAAAATGGTGCTTGCACACTGGCTGGGTATCCCAGTTGATTAGGGCGTCATATTGATAGACCAAGGCTGCAGGTTCGATCCCTGGTTCAGACACGTACGGGAACCATCCAGTGAATGATAAATAAGTGGAACGACAAATTCATGTCTCTCTTTCTATCATTAAAATCAATAAAAAAAGAATGTTTAAAAAGTTGTACTTGGTCAGGAAATGAGGTAATTAAGAGAAAAGGGCCCTAATTGGTTTGGCTCAGTGGATAGAGCGTCGGCCTGCGGACTGAAGGGTCCCAGGTTCGATTCCGGTCAAGGGCATGTACCTTGGTTGCAGGCACATCCCCAGTAGGAGGTGTGCAGGAGGCAGCTGGTTGATGTTTCTCTCTTATCAATGTTTCTAACTCTCTATCCCCCTCCCTTCCTCTCTGTAAAAAATCAATAAAATGTATTTTTTTTAATTTAAAAAGAGAGAGAGAGAGAAAAGGAAGCCCAGCTGGTGTGGCTCAGTGGTTGAGCGTCAACCCATGAAGCAGGAGGTCACAGTTCAATTCCTGGTCAGAGCACATGCCTGAGCTGTGGGCTCCATCCCCAGTGGGGGACGTGCAGAAGGCAGACCATCAGTGATTCTCTCATCATTGATGTTTCTATCTCTCCCTCTCTGTTCCTGTCTGCAATCAATAAATATATATATATATTTTTTAAAAGGGAAGAAGCAGAAAACAAAGGGAAAGTTGTAGAAAGTAGTTACTGCTACCAAGATGTGTCCTCAAGAATAGGAAGGTCAGTGTCTGTCTCAGAAACCCAGGACAATACGATATTTGGGGTTTTTGTTGACATCGAACCTGTTTTCTCCTCAGTAGCAGCATCCTGGACTCACCTGAACGCTGTGTCCCCTTCATGACCAGCAGCTCCTCTTTGGACAAGTGTGTTAATAGAACACCGATTGCTTTGCTGGAGGTATTTTTCTGATCGAAATATTCATGAGACTTTTGGATTCAATGATGTTAAAGATGGAGGAAATTTTGGGGGTCGACCAACCCACCCGGCATTTCGTTTTGCAGAGGACGACGTGAAACTCAGCATGGGTGGTTCCGTGACCTGCTCAGAGCTGGGCAGCGAGTCCTCCAGGAGAGTGCTCCCTGCCCCACGCCCCGGCCTGCACTGAGCGCTCCGCCTGCTTCCCTTTGGCCCCGATTTTCCAGAACTTGAAACAAAATTGTGTCCAATGAGAGAGACATCTCTGGTTCCGAGATGTTTAGCTCCCTCTTTGCTGGGTATGTCTCTGTGAGCTTTGTCGTAACGCCCCTGGGAACGCGTGGATGCAATTTCGCCGCCATCTTCTTGGAATCAGTCTTAGAGGTATTGAGGGTATAAGTTAGCATTTAATACACACACAGGGGTAGGGGGCAAATATGAATTCCTGCTGAGTGAGTTAGCGGAAGTTGTACTAGATCTTCAGATTCCCAGAAAAAGGAAGCCTTAATCAGCCTTAGCAGCTGCCTCATGTATTAAATACCAGGGTAATTTTTCTCCATGCTACATCACGGAAAAGAGTGACACTAACACACACACACACATCGAGAAAAACAGCTTCAGGGAAAGGATATAGATTTGACCCAATCCCTTTCCTCCAGGTACACCAAGAATCCTGGGCAATGAAAATGTAGGATGTCCCAAAAGCTGTGTGCACACACTTGGAGTAATAAAAAGGCGGTGTTTGTTAAAGTAATTTCACTTTCAAAATTGAGGGATCAGCTGTTCAAGTGTGTACCCATTTGGGGGGACACCTGTATATATTTACACTGTGATCTTGAGCGGTCCAAGGCCCTCAGTCCACAATCATTTCGTGTCGGATACGTCATTCTAGTTAATGCATCAGGAAAGTAGAAGATAAGGAACTATTTCCCGAATAAAGACTGACATTGAAAAAATCTCCTTAGTTAGGCAGTTCTCCCAGAAAATCTGTTTAACTGAAGGTTCTCATTTCTCTGAAGAATTCCAGCTACTTGAGCGTTCACAGCATGTACTGTCCCCATGAAGCGTGAACTATGGGTGGCCTGAAGCACTCGTAGAAATCAGGCTGATGGAAAGGGGATTATTTTGTAAAAACTGTGAAATCTGCTGCACAGCATAGTCCTGGGCATTTGGTGGCATTTCATGAGCCCTCTGCTTGGGATGGGTGTGGCCGGCGGTGAGCCTGAAATTGCTTCCAGCGTGCACACACCCCACCTTTTATTGCAGAGACATGAAAAGAACCATCGTGCCTGGGAGTGAGGGAAGGCTTCGGTCTTGGTGAATCAAGATAAGGTGAAATAAGCCACTGGCAGAAAGACAAGTACCATGTGATTTCACTCATACGTGGAATATAATAAAAACAGGCAAACAAAATAGAAATAGATTCGCCGATGCAGAGAACAGACTGACAGCTGCCAGTGGGAAGAAGAGTTGCAGGGCTATGTGAGTACACTGAAGACATTAAACGAAAAAAGTCTATACTAATAAAAGCCTAGGTGGCCCTTGTGTGTGATGTCATCACAAGATGGCTGCATGCATAGCAGAGGTGGGGCCCTGCAGCTGCTCCATGTGGTGAGGCCTGGAAGTCCCACAGCTCCACGCAACATGGAGGAGGCCAGTCTCAGCATCTCCACCACCTCACACAGAGGAGGAGGCCCCAGAGGAGGAGGCAGGTCGCTGCAGGGGAGGGCAGTTGTGGGCCATCAGGCCAGCATGGGAGGGCAGTTGTGGGTGATTGGACCAGCAGGGGAGAGTGGTTGGGGGCGATCTGGCCAGCAGGGGAGCAGTTAGGGTGTGATGAGGCTGGCAGGCAGGCAAGCAGTTAGGAACCAGCAGACCTGGATTGTGAGGGGGATGTCTGACTGCCAATTTAGGCCCATTTCCTGCCTAAACCAGCAGTCAGACATCCCCAAAGGGGTCCCAGATTGGAGAAGGTGCAGGCCGGGTTAGGGACAACCCCCCACCTGCACAAATTTCATGCACTGGGTTTCTAGTCTAATCTAATAAAAGAGTAATATTGAAATTGACCGTTTCTACGGGACACCTAAGCCACGCCCACCAGCCAATCAGAGTGGCTGCATGCAAATTAACCCAGCCAAGATGAAGGCCGGCAGTCACTGAGCTAGAGTAAACAGAAGCTTCCATTGCACCAGGAGTAAACTGTCTGCCTAGGCCAGCTGGGCCTCCAGGCAACATATTTGCAACATTGTTTCAATTATAGAAGCCTCAGAGCTGAAGCAGACAGGAGGCTTTATTACCTGCTTAGGTCTCGGCTTAAAGGAACAGTGTATCAATTATAGAAGATAAATAAACCCCAGAAACCTGCTTCCAGCCAGCCTTGCTGGGACATTGGGTCAGTGGCAGCTGTGGGAAGCCTGAGAGCCTTGAAACAGCCGTCAGACCTGCACCCAGGCTGCGGAGATTGGCCAGCCTGAAAACGGCCCTCATCCCATCACCCAGGCTGGCCACACCCCAATGGAGTGAGGGTCCACACTGGGGGGCTTGGCCAGCCTGAAAACAGCCATCAGCCCCTCACCCAGGCTCACCAGGCACGCCAGCAGGTGGACATCCCCAGAGGGGTCCCAGACTGCGAGAGGGCACAGGCCGGGCTGAGGGACCTTCCGAGTGCACAAATTTGTGCACTGAGCCCCTAGTCTTTATAATAAAAGCCTAAGTGACCATTATGGTGGAACAACCAGAACAACAGATCACTATGATGCGCACTGACCACCAGGGGGCAGATGCTCAGCCAGAAGTCGGGCTCATGGCTGGCAAGCGCAGTGGCAAGCCGAGCAGTAAGGAGCAGTGAGCAGGCAGGTGGTAAGGAGCAAAGGGTCCCGGACTGCGAGAGGACACAGGCCAGGCTGAGAGATACCTTCTCCTGCAGTGCACAAATTTCATGCACCAGGCCTCTGGTAAATAAATAAACAATTCATAGGCACAGACAGCAGTATGGTGATTACCAGAGGGAGAGGGTGGTGGGGGAGATGGAAGAGGGATAAATGATGATGGAAGGAGACTTGATTTGGGGTGGAGAACACACAAAACAATATACATATGATGTATTATAGATTTCCTAGAGGCCCATTGCAGGAAGATTCCTGCAAGAACAGGGCTTCCTCGGCCTGTTCCTATAAGAACAGGGCTTCCTGAGCTGGAGTGAAGCAGAGAAGGGAGTGAAGCCTGCTGCCTCGCTCCCTCCCTTCTCCACCATCTCTGCCACCTCAGCTCCCTCCCTTCTCTGCCGCTTTGCTCCCTTTTGCAGCACTTGGCTTCCTTCCATGCTGTCTTCAGTCTTTGCTCCGTGCCTACGTATGCAAATTGACTGCCATCTTTGTTGGGTTAATTTGCATATCCTCTGATTGGCTGGTGGGCGTAGTGGAGTGACACCAATTTGCATGTTACTCTTTTATAAGTGCAGATACACTTGAAACTTACAATTCTATTAACAATGTCACCCAATAAATGCAATAAAAATACAAGGAGTTCACTGCTGGGGAGGAGCTAATGTCCCCACATTCTCAGTCAGCAGGACGGGGGGTGGGGGGTGCCCGGGCTGACGTGACACCACCTGCACACCTGGAAGCCGAGGCGTTCCTACAGGAATGGGGACAGCTAGTGTGCTTGCGGCTCTACACCTGCGTGTCACAGAGGACAAAGTGTGAAAGCCCAGCCACTCGCCCCAGTGCCCACACTTGCCACACCCAGCACCAGGCCTTCCACCCTCCTGTGCTTGGCACGTGTAACCACAGACAAAACCCGCTGGCCTCCGGCACCTTTGTTCTGACATCGTAACTGAATGTCAAAAGGAAAAGGGGAAAAACGGCGTTGAGGCAACGCGCCTGCCTTGTAAGGCCTGCTCTTCGCGTCCTCCCGGAGGAGAGAGCCATAGTGGAAGCCGTTTCGTGCCTGTCAGGGTTTTCCCTTCTCGGGATGTCAACTGGCTGCCGCCTTACTTTACTCCAAATGAATGATAGGCTTAGAACACAACACATAAGCAAGTCCAGGC
>PVJC01033598.1:0-19232 GCA_004026665.1 Murina feae | reverse complement strand
GCGCGCGCCTCCGTACCTCTGTACTTTGCTTCCGCTGCTGCTCTGAGTCTCAGACTCTTCTCTGGTTGTAGGATTTTCACTCAGCCAGCCGTCCTGTGGGTGCGTGTGGTGTCCGTGTGTTCTTTTCGCGGTTTTTCTGAAATAGTTGTTCACAGCTGCATATGCGGTGTCTACCCTATGCCGCCATCTTGTTTTTTTCCTTTGCCCATTTTTTGATTGGATTGTTTATCTTCCTTTTGTTAAGTCTGTCTTAGCATTTGCAACAGCATGGATGGAACTGGAGAGCATTATGCTAAGTGAAATAAGCCAGTCAATGAAAGAAAAAATAGCACATGATCTTACTCATTTATGGGTAATAAAGACCATTATAAACTGATGAACAAAAATAGATACAAAGGCAGAGCAGCATCGAACAGACTGTCAAACTATAGTGGGAAGGCCGGGAAGGGTTGAGGGGGTGGTTAAGAGATCAACTGAAGGACTTGTATGCATCCATATAAGCATAACCAATGGACACAAGACACTGGGGGGTAGGGGGGGCAGGGGAAGGTCAAGGGTGAAAAAAAATAAAAAAAAAGAGACATATGTAATACTCTTTGTAATAAAATGAAATTTAAAAATATCCAATGATAATCTAATGGGGTTTCCTTGATAGGTTCCCATCACTCTTTCCCTAAATGCCTTGAGAATTCTTTTTTGTTTTTACCTCTTAAGAACTTTCTTATAATGTGCCTTGGAGAAGGTCATTTGAGATGTTATGGTGATATAGTGGTTTCTTGGATTCCAAGGTTCAGCTTTTTCCATAGGGTTGGTAAATTCTCTTCAATTATTTGTTTAAACAGCTTCTCTCTTTCCTTCTGTCTTTCTTTTCAGTGATACCCACTGTTCTTATATTGTTCTTTTTAATGATGTCAGATAATTCTTGCAGAGTTCTTTCATTTTTTTTTTAAACTGTCAATTCTCTATCCTGTTTCACCTGAGTTATTTCTAGTTTTCTATTTCTAGTGTCACTAATTATTACCTCCATCTGGTCTGCTCTATTACTAAATTCTCTAATTTATTCTTATCTCATTTATTGAATTATTTAGCCCCAGAATTCCATGTGGTTCTTTTTTTTATATACATTTTCACTCTCTTTAGGAAAGTACTCCATTTCTTCATTGGTTTTATTTCTGAGCTCATTAAACAGGCTTTCTAGTATTTCACTGAGTCTTTTTCACTGAACTAAAATTTTGAATTCTTTGTCTTGAATTCTTAGTCTTACACTTCTTTAATTTTATTTTCTAGAGATTTTTAATTTTCTCTCTGAACTACCTTCATTGTTACCTTGGCTGGTCATGGTGCTGGATGGATTATTTCTCTGCTTGGGCATTTGAGGGAATAAAATTGTGATATTTTAATTACTGTCTCTTTTAACTGTCTCTTTTAGCAGAGTTCATAAGTAGAAGTCTTTCTTTTTGTTTTCAACAGGAGGTACTAGAGTGCATGTTACTTCTGGGATTTCTAGGGGGTGGTGTCACCTGGGCTGTGGGAAAATGCCCTAGATCTCAAGGAGGTGAGTGTCCATTTACCACCTGATTGCCTTCATTTTAGGGCACACACCTGGACTTCAGTGTGGTGGTCTCAGGGCACACCCTGTAACTGGTATGTGGCGGTCTATGAGACTCCTGACCCATGTTCTCCCAGCATCACTTTCTTACAACCAGAAGCAGCCAGTTATGATCTGGCCCTGAACTTTCTCATCCTCCTCCTCCTGGGCCAGTCTTCTCCTTCCTGGCTCTGATGCTGTGACACTGATTTTCTGGCAGCTTCTGTCCCGAGAGCCCTTGCCCTTGTTCCCATGTCTAACAGTCTTCCCACTACTGTTCGAAGTTGGCTTCTTCTCAGCATATAGATCTCAGGGTAGGTGGCACACCCTCTGAAAGACTGTCTTAAAGAAATTGTCCCTAGTTTGGGTTCATCTCCCTGCTTCATTTCTTCCTAGCTCTTATCACAGTTTGCGATATGTTCATTGACTGATTTACTTTTATCCTGAGCATGAGGTAGTGAGGCCAACCTGGGAGGAGCTGGGCCTCCGTGTCCTTTGGGGATACCCAGCCCCCATCAAAAAGCCTAGAGGACAGTTAGTATTCTGATACTATTTGCTTAAAATGTAATATCTGAATAAAAATAACAAAACAATAACCACAAACTGCAAATAGCTAAAATCAGGAACCCCCAATTCAAAGTCTCTGTTATCATGTGTTAGTTTCAGAAGACTTCAAAATGTATATGTTCCTATATGTGCTAATCATGATATTAAGCTACTTGTGGCTCCAATCTCCACCACCTGAGATCATCTATGTGTGTCTTGGCAGCGACAGTATTCGCTGCCAGGCAGTTCTCCAGGATCTTTCCTTGCTTTGAAAATGAATGGCCTTGTCATCCCCAGGAGGGGCCTGAGGCTGTGCGTGATGGTATGCAGAGGTTTTCACTGGCAGCCATGTGCTAGCTGAATATACTCCACTACCTGGTCAAGTCCTAGAAGGGTTTGATATCCTGCAGGAAATGTTTGCCTTTGAAAATCGCAGTGGGGAAATAGCTTTTTCACCTTAGCTCAAGAGAATGAGTTTAACATTGTCTGAAGATGAGATTGGTCCCAGGAGGAGATCCTCAGCATCTAATGAGCCTAGGAACATATCAGAAAGACAGCAGGTGTGTGTGTGGGGAAGGGGGGGGTATTCCAGCCCAGTCTTTACCTTGGTTCCATAAAAGCATGTTTTAGATGTTTGCATGTGTAAACTACACATTTACACTAAGTTTTGTCTGTGTGCTCTATTAGATAATTTATAACTGTAATATGGTAGCCACATTATACATTGTGAAAAGTGCATGATTTTGCTTCTTGGGTGCATTCTATTTAAATACTCATTATTGCACAAACTATGAGATATGTACTTGTATTTGTTTCATATCTAGTATGAACACTGCTCCTGGCACTTTAAGCCAAAGCAATTTATCAACTTATACCCATGTATTACCTCCTCCCTCCCCGCTACACCCTGCCCGCCCCCACCACACACACACCACCGGCATACATATATCCACTGAAGCGATGGCTGCCCAAAGGTTACCAGTATTCTCAACAAGGACTTTTGTGACCTCAGATTGAATTAGTTTCCTGGCTAGTACCTCCTCTTTCTCTTATTAAGATTTCCTCCCAACTCAAGCTGCAGTTAAGCATTCAACAGTGGATATTTGAGATGTTTTATCCTGCTGTTTGGTCCTCAGTTCTTAATAGCTTATCACTTGTCTCATTCCTCTGTTTTGCTGCAGTTCTTTCTGCCTGTGGTGCATGCCTCCACTGTACATTTCCCCCTGTTAAAAGACAGGTACCAGTGGTAGACGGTTGGCTAGTGATTTAACCCTATCAGCTCAAAGAAGTGAGTTGCAAACGTAAATTGTTTTAAGCACTAATCATGTACATTAAGAAAGAATATGTGTAATCCAAACAAAAATTGGGCAGGAAAACTTTGAACAGAACAAGTTAACCTTCTAGAGTCCCACTGATTTGACAATGAGAGAAAGGAAAGTACAAAGGAGCCACTGAGAGAGAACCTCATATACAGTTCAGATGAGCTGTGTTTTGTTTTACTTTACAATTAAGTACAGGATTAAATCCCTTCTATTATAAATGAAACAAACAAACAAACAAACAAACAAAACAAAACTGGGTGGTTTGAGTCCGATTTCTTGTCTCAAAAATCGAAGAATGAAGTTGCGGACAGAAACGATCAATGGAACCAAAGTTTATTAGGACACGTCAGTCTTGGAAAAGGTGCAGCTGGGGTTCCAGGAGCAGACCACTATCCAGAACTTCCTTTCCATGTCACAGCATGGAGTAGTTTAGTATCCAAGCTAATTAAAGTCTAATAGTCTAGTCCATGTGTGGACGCCCCTGGGCACAGGGGAGCTGCTCCCGGAGATATCCATTGTGCATCTAGGAGTGGGCGAGGAGCAGCACACCCTTTTTTTTATATATGCTCACCTCACTGCCTTGTGATTGGTTATCTGCACACTGTCTGTCTTACTGATATCCATACATTATAAAGTTCATGCCTTTGAAATGTGGGGTTCAGGGTGCAGACTTCTTGTGGGTCCTTGTCTGATGAAGTTAAAGAATAAATTCGAGGACTAGCAGTTTTCTTTAATAAAATGTCGTCTCTCTCTCTCTCTCTCTCTCTCTCTCCCTCCCTCCCTCCCTCCCTTGAAAAATCTACATAAAAAGATTTCAAGTCTATCTCATGTTCCTTTATAAATACTACTAGAGGCCCAGTGCACAAAAATTTTTGCACTCGGGGAAGGAGGGCATCCCTCAGTCCAGCCTGTGCCTTCTCACAGTCTGGGACCCCTTGGAGGATGTCCACCTGCTGACGTGCCTGGCCAGCCTGGGTGAGGGGCAGAGGGCTGTTTCAGGCTGCCCACAGCCCCTTCAGGGTTCAGGTCCCTACTGGGTTGCCTGGCTGGAAGCAGCTATCTGGGATTTATTTAAGTTCTATAATTGAAACTTTGTTGCCTTGGTCCCCCCTCTTGAAGCCTGGGTTGCCCCTGGCAACCCCAGGTCCCAGCCTGGCAGGTATCTGGGGTTTGTTTATCTTCTATAATTGAAACTGTAGCCTTGAGTAGAGCTTAGGGCCCACAGAGCACTGGCTTCCTCCATTGCCTGAGGCAACTCCAGCTCCATGGCTGCCACCATCTTAGTTGAGTTAATTTGCATACTTTCTCCTGATTGGCTGGTGGGTGTGGCTTGTGGGCATGTCTTATGGGTGTAATGGAGTGAGGTTCAATTTGCATATTACTCTTTTATTAGATTAGATAGTTCAGATGAGCTGTGTTTTGTTTTACTTTACAATTAAGTAAAGGATTAAATCCCTTCTATTATAAATGACACAAAATAATGTGGGTGGTTTGAGTCTGATTTATATATGTTATAGTTCTTTGTCTGACCTTGACCCTTTCTAATTGGATCATCCTAAACTTAGGACCCCTGTGTTTTCCTCATTGGTCACTCTGCTACATGGTATCAGTTTCAAAGCTCAAAGCCCAGGTGGTACCCCCCCTTTCTTTCCCCTTTATCTTGCAATATTCCTCTATCCTCTATGAAAACATGTTTCCTTCTTAATATCTTGTGACTTTTCTTTATCCTCTGTGAATGTATGGCTTCCTCCCCCTTTATCCTGTGGCATTTTTCTGTTCTCTGTGATTGTATGCCTTCTGGCAGCTCCAAGCCCTCACCTATGCATTCTTCCCCCATGGACCCTCTTTATTCCCTAACCTCTAAAATTGTTTTCACCTCTACAGTGCAACTTTTCTTCCCATCTGTGGTAGGATGTCTCAGTAACTCTGCCTAGCTAGGTTCCTGTTTTCATTTCCTCCTCCATGGTCCTGCCCCTATCTACCTAACTTTTTTTTTTTTTTATCTCATAAAGACAGAAAAAAACATTTTTTTTTAACCTACCCTCCTCCCCCACATAAGGGCATAGAATAGTGTCGCACATGCTATCAAAAATCTCATAAATGTCTTGAAGTATCTAATTTCTCATAACTAGTGAGTGACTGTCAAGTGCCCTCATCCTAGCCACCATTATCATATCCTGGATTATTGCAGCAGCCTCTTAACTAGGATCTCTGATTCTGCCCCTGTCTCTCTTGTCACTGCTCTACAAATAATAATAATAATAATAATAATAATAATAATAATAATAAAAAATAAAAATAATAATAATAATTGAACCTCCAAAGTCTCCTACTGAAGGTAACAGCCAATATTCTTGTTGTAACCTATATGTTTCTATATGATTTGCCCCTAAGTCAATTTCTGAATAACTATAGAGTTGTAAATTGAACATGACTGGGAGGCATTCATATTCTAACAACCAAAAGGAAGTTCTTGTTAAATGCATGAAAGATTCCGTAGACACATCAGAGGGACATACCCTAATAGTAGTGTTGAACTAGTCAGAGATTAAAGGCTACTCTAAACCTTTTATTACAAGCCTGATCCACAACTAAGTTAACTTCTTGCAGAACATAATGTGACATGATTTAAAAGAAGATAATAAAATTAAGTACTTGAAAATATCTAACATTTAGTGAAAAATTGCTATACATGTAAAAAAATGGAAAAATGAGATACATAATTAGGAGAAGAATCAGTTGCTAAGAAAGAGTGAGATAGGACATATACTATGGTTAATACAAAATCATGTTGAAATAGCCATTATAATTATGCTCAGGATTTAAAGGAAAACACACATATACAACAAGGAAATAAATAAAGGTGTAAAATAGAACCAAGTGAAACTTCTAGTTTTACAAGTATCATATCTAATATGCAAATCAAACTAATGGCAGAAAGACCAGTGGGAAAACTGGTCACTATGATGTGTACTGACCACCAGGGAGGAGATAATCAATGCAGGTGCTGCCCCTAGCCCGCAGGCCCCAGGCCAGACAAGGTGGGTGACAGCAGGTCACCCCAATCATCCCACCAGTCACCCCACAGAGGGTGGCAGTGGCATGGGGCCAGCAATTGGGCACCACCAAGCCTGCCAAGGTGAATGTGAGCAGGTGCCCCTGATTGCCCTGCTGGTTGCCCACAGATTGGCCCTGATTGCTGGCCAGGCCTAGGGACCCTACCTGTGCATGAATTTTGTGCACTGGGCCTCTACTAATATATAAAGTAGAAATAAAAGGTGAATGAATTAAGTAAAAAATAAATAAACTCATAGACAGAAAAAAAATAAATACATAAGTAAATTTTTTAAAAAGGAACACAAAAATACAAGCTATCAATGGGAGGAAATGTTTGCAGTAAGTATTATTGAAAGGGGCTTAAGTCAAAAATAGGTAGAGAGCTCACTAATTAAATACAAAATAACCCAAAGAACATAATGAAAAAATGGGTAGACACTGCATGTGTGTGCATACATGCACACACACACACAGGTGGACAAGGCACACCTGAAAAGATGCTCAACATCATTCATCTTCAGGGAAATTCAAATTAAAACCAAATCAACAAAACACTGGCAACACCAGGTAGGTATTGGTGAGGGTGAGAAGCAATTTGTTCTTGCATGCATGGTTAGTGAGAGGTTATATTATTGCAGTCACTTCAGAAAATAGTTTGGTAATGTTCTTCATAAAGTTAAACAAATACCTTCTATATGCCCCAACAATCCTTCTCCTACATATGTACTGAGATAAATGAAAACATATGCCCAGTGATAGATGTGGATCCAAATGTTCATGTTAGTAACAAAAAGTAAAGCACACCGACTTTATAATAGTAAAAAGTAGAAACAACCCAAATGCCTATCAAAGGTACATGGATAAACTGAGCCCCTATAT
Organism: Murina feae; assembly: GCA_004026665.1. Lineage (NCBI taxonomy): Eukaryota > Metazoa > Chordata > Mammalia > Chiroptera > Vespertilionidae > Murina > Murina feae. The sequence continues at coordinate 11,840 of PVJC01033598.1, read as the reverse complement.
TTCTAAAATGAAAATAAATCAAAATAAATTTTAAAGTATTTAAGCAATTAAATAAGATCAAACTGATATACAAATTAATATATATGGATGAATCCCCCAAACAATGTGCTGAACTAAAGAAGTCCATTACAAAAGAGTAACTGCTGTAAGGTTCTCTTTGTAAAATTTAATAAGGAGGAAATCTAATAGATCATGTCAGAAAGCAGATTAGCGGTTTCCCGGAGCATCATGTCAGAGATCACCAGGAAAAGGCCACAAGGAAGGCTTTCAGGATGATGGAGATGATCTATAGACTGACTGCGGTGGTGCTTTTAGAAATATATATATATATATATGTTTGCCTAATTTTACCAAATGGTACACTGTAAATGAGGTATAGTTCATTGTACATTACAAATCAGCTTCAATGTGCATATTTCTGAAACAGCCCTGCCCAAATGTTTTACTCTCTGTCACTCCCAGTTGATGTTCCCCTCACTTCCATTAATGATTATTTTTAACAGTTAATGTAGGCAATTATTTTCAAGAAGCTTGCCTTATCTGTTCTGAGACTTTACATGTTTTAGATATAAATCCTATAATTCTACACAGAAGCACTTTTTTTTTTACTGATTGTAATAAGACATTGTCTTTGCACACTCACAGGTGAAAACTCGAGAACAGTTTTCTTTTATTTACAAACTAGAGGCCCAATTCACAAAATTCATGCAAGAGTAGGCCTTCGCAGCTACAGCAGCTGCCTGGATCCCCAGAAGGATGTCTGGCCTAATTAGCATATTCTACTTTTATTATTATAGACTAGAGGCCCAGGAGGAGGCTCCCTCAGCCCAGCCTGTGCCCTCTTGAAGTCTGGAACCCCTCGGGGGATGTCCACCTGCTGGTGTGCCTGGCCAACCTGGGTGAGGGGCTGATCACCCTTTCAGGCTGCCCACAGTCCCTTAAGGTTCAGGTCCCTACTGGGGTGTCTGGCTAGAAGCAGGTATCTGGGATTTATTTAACCTCTATAATTGAAACTTTGTAGCCTTGAGTAGAGCTCAGGGCCCATAGGGCCCTGGCTTCCTCCATTGCCCGGGGCAACTCCAGCTCTGTGGCTGCCAGCATCTTAGTTGAGATAATTTACATATTTACTCCTGATTGGATGGTGGGTGTGGCTTGTGGGTGTAATGGAGTGATGCCTAATTTGCATATTACTCTTTTATTAGATTAGATTGTTATGAGGAGGAAGACTAGTTTTGCAAGAAATGTTAGGCCATTAAACCAAAAAAACCCTGTCCTGCAGCAGGGGGCTTTATTTTGAGCCCTGAACCTAAGCACACCTGGGGGAAGGATATATAAAAAGAATTCTCCCTTCAGGACCTTGGGGGGAGGGAGTATATTTGCAAATCAATGAACTCGAGGGGCAGTTATAAAATAAGGTTCTTGCGTGTTACTGGTGCTCTGGATTTGGGATTCCGGATACCCCAGAGACCGCATGTGTTATTAAAACTGTGATTTCTCCACCTCTTCAAAGTGTTGCTTAGTTTTTTTGGTCTTTCTGCAACAGTTAAGTTCTAGGACACTCCATCTTCTATGGTTCTTGAAACTGGAGAGGAAGCCTGGGATATTCAATCTTCCTTTTTCTGGAAAAAGAAATAATGCAGAATACATGTGATATTATCTCCACTACACAATTTTCAAGGGCTTGATACAGTTGCTATATCTCCTGAGTACTTGGAGACTCTCTGGATTACTTTTAATGTTTCAATTATTTGTTGCCATAAGATATGTACATTTAAATACAGTATGTCCATTTTATGAATTCCCAAGACTATCTTATATCTGCAGCTTCCCCAAATAGTCAACATCCCTTTTTAAAAAATATATATTTTATTGATTTTTTTCCAGAGAGGAAGGGAGAGGGATAGAGAGTTAAAAGTATTGATGAGAGAGAAACATTGATCAGCTGCCTCTTGCACACCCTCCACTGGGGATGTGCCTGCAACCATGACCGGAATCAAACCTGGGACCCTTCAGTCCACAGGCCGATGGTCTAACCACGGAGCCAAACTGGTCAGGGCATCAACATCCCTTTCATTGTACATAAAGAATGATGAAGTAGAAAGATATCACTCTAGTCAGAGACATGTCAGTTAGAATCTTTCAATTACCACATAATAAGGGGTGGAGAGTAGGGCTGATACAGAGATTGTTTACTGAGTAGATTTTCCCTGTCCTGTGCAACATTTCTTAGGTTATTTTTTGTGTTTGTGTAATTTCATTGTGGCCCCCAACATGATCCTGCGGTAGCTATTTCCAACATGATAAGCAAGTGACATTGACCAGAGGTAGAAAATATGTCTGTTTTGTGAACCATTTTAGCAAAGTTGGCAGAGCTTCTAGAAGAACCCTACCAGACTTCCTCTCCAATGTATCAGCCAGGTTTGTATCACCCTGCCAGGTCTAAGGCCATCACTAGACAAGGGGAATTAAGTGACTGTGATTGCTGTTTACTGATCAAGATTCACCATATGGTACTGGGGAGGAGCCATAATCCCCTTTGAGAAGGATTTATTTCCAGGGAAAAAGATCAAGGTCCTGTTAGCAAGGATGAAGCAGGATACTTAGTAGGAAACAAAGGAAATGTTTCCCTTCTCAGAGATCTATAATCACATAAGAATGTAGTGGGACGTGTGTGTGTGTATGTGTGTGTGTGTGTGAGAGAGAGAGAGAGAGAGAGAGAGAGAGAGAGAGAGAGAGAAATGAAAAAATTTACAATGAGAATTGTAAACTGTCCTGTAGACAGAGATGCTGCGGTATTGGCATTGTTGTGATTCTGATCCTGGGGTTTTATCAACAGAATGTTGTTGGGAAACCAAGACTTGGGACTCAGAATTGTTAGTTTACCTAAGACAAATGTCTTGTTTTCTCCCCAAAAGGTGGCTTGAGGATACCCTTGGGACCCTTAAGCCTTTAAAGACTAGACTTGTCATGGAGGCAGTGATGAAGTTTATATCTGCATCTCTTAAATAGTGAAAGCCCTGGGCACTTTTTCCCCTCAGTCTCAAGTTCAGGGTTTTTCACATGTGCTCAGGGATAGTTATCATCTTCTGGGAGACAGGGTTTCTAAAACCACAGAATAGTCTGCCAAACAGCAAAATTATATCTATTCTGTACATTTTGGTTTTACAATAAAATTACTTTGCTCTTTGATAACTGTTTTGTGATTGTTCAGAGAGGTTATTAACTAGATAGGTTATAATACAATTTATTTGGTATCTGTTTCCAAAATAAAAACTGGTTTTATTAACAATGCCACACTAATAAATTAAAAACAAATAATTTAGCAAAGCAATATAAAAAAAAAGAGAAGAAAACTGTCACTGATGTAGGTCCCAGAAATTATTTCCAAATTATTTATTTGGAATTGAGTAATCCTACCTCCTGGTTTTCTTTCATAAAAAGTTAATTATAAAAAGTATATGAATTTTGATAGCTAATTCAAATTGGTCAGTTTATTTCATTTATCACCATAGTCTTCAGGGACTTTCCGCTGTTGTTCCCACATACTCTCAACTGAAATAATTGTTATAAGATTAAATACAGTTGTGCATATGAAGAATCTAGCATACATATTGATATAACCAGTCTGCACATAGTAGATACTCAATAAATGTAAGATGCTATTATTAATTTATCCTGGAAAATGAGAATTGTGACACCTAGCTCTCGGTATTATTACAGAAATGCAATTAAATATCTTCCCCACAGATGTCAAGTACAGTACCCAGCTTTCTATACAGGAACTCAATAAATGTTAATTTCATTCTTTTCGCTGCCTACTAAACAAAACATTCAGGGAAGTAATAACACTGTCTTCATGCTCCATCATCACCCTAGCAAAATAATTTCCTCTTCCTGGAAGAGAGAAACCAATAAAGTCTGGTTTCAATTTATTTAGGGCATTTTCTCCTTTTGACAGCATAGAATGAATCCCTGCTATGAAATAACCTTTCTGCTGATCTATGTATATTGATAACTCAGTGCCCCCTAGTCCTTTCTGGGTACATTTAAAATAATATGTTTTAAGAATGCAGCAGGCATGCCAGTCCTCTGAGGAAACTGCCCAGCACAGACAAGGCAGAGCGACTGTGGGTAGCAGCAGGGGCTGGAGAGTGCAAGCTCTAGGCATTGATAACTGAGCGTTATTGCCTGCTTGAAAGAATCTGCTATTTACTTCCAACTGAGGACAATTAGACTGACATTCTAAAGCCACACATCAGGAAAGCAAAGAAGAGCAGAGGAGTGGCTCCAGTAATTTAGGTGGCATGATTCTTATCTTTCATAGTTAGTAGGTTAGGTATAAAGCATCAATAATATGCTGTATAATTGCATTTGGGGAGCTTGCTTTACTTGTTTCAAGATCTTCCTGAGAAGGGTAAGTCCCACAATGCTGTATAGGATCACATTTCTATGACTTATTATAATAAGACATTTCCTTTGCACACCCAGAGGTCAAAACACCAAAGCGATTTTCACAAACTGTAACATTCTGGAGTAGATGATGCTTGAAGCACAATTTCCATGCAATTTAAGATTTCTTTACTGGCTGGAAGATTTTTGAGCTTCCGTTGAAGATGGGCATTGGTTCTTTCAAAGAAATAAACCAGAAAATCATGTGTGCCCTCAAGTAACCTTTTATTTCTAAGGGGAATGCTAATTGTTGCATTAAATGTCACCAAGTTATCTTTCCTGAATGAATGGTAGTTTTCACTCGTCCTGTCTCAGTGCATATGCATGTGAAAACAGCTGGCTTTGGTTTGGCAATTATAATACTTAGGGGTGTAGGAAGGACATGGGCATGGCAGGTTGAGTTCATATGTTATAAACTCATTAATATTATCCATTTCTGTGTATTTTATACAAAAGTTTCATAAAATTCTACTGAATTTTTCCAACAGAGGTTAAACTAACCATCGCTCATACATGTTAAATAGATTTGTGGTCAAATTATTGTACAGGATTTTCATAAATATGACTCTACCAATTTTATTTTTGTAATCAAAGTACAGGGTTACATAGTTAGTACAGTGCCTAGATTATAGTAGGTATTCATGAAGTATTTGTTGAATGAATAGTAGTACCATAGGTAATGATCCTCCACTGAAAGGCTAAATGAGATATATGTACCTAGGATGGTGTTTGTGCACTTCTACTGAATTTGAATCTGTCTGTTGGCATTCTATGACTATTTAAGAGTATAAATACAAATTATCTGCCTGTCCAGATACTCGAGACAACAAGGAAGAAGGGTAGTCTAATGAATATTATTCATAAACTCCTATAGAGACTCAGTTTTATTCATATATCAACTTAAAATAGTAGAAAGCAATATCTTTTAAAAAAATTATCTTTATCTCCAACCAAATGACACGTGGCTTTTGCTTTAATTTTATAACCTGCACTATTAACGACATCTCTGTTTGTTATAGAGGCATCATAGGTAAAAAGTATGAAATTTGGGAGTCAGGCAGAGAAGTGTTGAAATAATTTTCTCAATTACCAAATAGTGACCTTAAAAATTTTAGGGGAAAAAATGCAGATGGTTTCTACAAAGTCCCTAAAACATATGCTGGGTATCTTATGGGTAACTTAGACTCTGTATTTTTGCTACCATTATTATTGTTGTTATTGTTTTCATTATTTTTATTAATATTCTTAAATTTTTTCATTGATTCCTAAACATTTTCCCTTAGGTCACATAATATCCTTATGTTAGTTCTGTAGGTGAGGTGATAGTTTTATTTTAATAGTAGAAAAACCTCTTCTTGAAACTGACACCTTCCTTGCTGATAGAGCTAGGAATAATATTGCATTTCTATTTTTGTCATTACTGACAAGAAATAGAAAGCAAATGTTAATGTTAGCTCACAGTTTCAGTGTTGATCACAAAAAGACTAAAATTGCTTCTTTTAAAGCACATTCATAATTCTAATTTTTCTAGTTTGTCTCCTTGTTATTATGACTTTTGTAAATAACCTTAAATTCATTTTGTAAATACATATGCTTTAATTATATGAAACTGTTTACAACATAATTATAGTTGTCTATGTTTATGTTTTATTTTGTTTAAAATTGATTTCCCATAAATATCTTGTAAAGACAGATTTAAAGATTATATTATAAACTGTTAATATCACAAAGGTCACACAGTTAGCCTGTGTAGGTTATTTGAGCTTGATTTATATATTTTATGAACTATTTAAAAGATTGAGAGATATTTATGTCTTTAGCTATATCAGATATAGCCATTTGTGACAAAAGGCTACCTTTTGTTCAGAATATGTAATATTAGCTTTAGGATAAATTGTAATTTTCCTAAAGCAATTTTGTTATATTATTGACAAAATAATTGAATTGATAGTAGCCCATTAACTCTTTAGAGCTCTACACTATCAAGCCCAATTCTATGCCAAAGTCCTAATTAAAGCTGATCTACAATAAAAAGAAATAAAGAGAAATGTGGGGTCTTTGGCTTTAAAAAGGGTGCACCTGTTGAAACTTCACATTCTGGGACTGGATTCATGATCACATGGCATACTTGTTAGAATACAATCATGTACATGAGATTAAGAGTAGACAGCCAGCCTATCTCCATATTAACTCATTCACCAAGCATTGAAGACCTGTTATATAGGAAGCAAAGATTATTAATATATTCTCCATAATCTTAAAGAATTCCCAGATGGGAAGGGAAAGTATGTCTGCAAATGAATAATTGCAGCACAACATGGCAAATATCAAAATTGAGGTTTGCGAGGATTCCATTGGTTGCACAATTAAACAGATGGTTCAAAAAAAATAATTGTATGATAGGTGATGTTTAAGTTGGTTCTTAAGTGAGACTTGGAATTTTCCAGTTAGATAGTGTGGGAAAATGCATTCTAAACATGTGCAAAGATAAACCATCAGCAGAATGCAGTCAGGAACCTATAAATAATCCAATGTAAAAGCAGTCTTTAGCAGTTCATAAGATAGCAGACCTCAAGGAGTGTGAAGAGACTGTGAAGCTTAAATCAATGAAGTATTAGGGTGCTCTCCTTATCTAAATAGTAATTCCTACATCAGTTTACATGAATAATCTGATCCAGAGGACATTCAGTGTCTTATTCATCTCAAAAGCCTCAGTCAATACAATGAATGCCACTCATCCATTCATCTATTCACTTAACAGGGACAGACATAGTACTGGGCCCTGGAGAAACAGGGATGAACCAGGCTGATAAGAGCTGAACTCTTGCTCTCTAGTAGTGAAGAGACAGATACAGACACTGAACAAATGGGAAAAGAGCCCATAAAAAAAGCAATGCAGGCTAATGTGTTAGAGTGACTGCAGGTCAACTCTAGATTGGGTGATCTCAACTGCTTCTCTGAGAAGATGACTCATAAAAAGCTATACTTGAATGACAAGAAAGGGCCAGCTTTGCAAGGATGAATGGAGAGATCATTCCATATTATGGGAAGAGCAAGGAGAATTTTCTGATGGAGGGAACAAGCTCAACTTCTTCAAGTAATCACAGGCCAGTTTGACTAGAGCAGAGCAGGATAGGGCCTAACTATATTTGTGGTCTATTATTTTGCACACTGGGAGAATAAATTTAAATTTTATTACCAGTGTCAGGGGAAAGTAATGAGGTTTGATTTATGTTTTAAAAAAAAGAACACTTCAGCCCTGGCTCAGGTGGTTGGGTGTAGCCGCATGCACCGAAAGGTTACCTGTTTGATTCCAGGTCAGGGCACGGACCTGGGTTGCCCACTCAACCCCAGTAAGAGAGCATGCTGACCAATGTTTTACTTACATTGCTGTTTCTCCGTCCCTCTCCCTTCCTCTGTCACTAAAAATCAATAAAAAATATTTAATAATAATAATAAACACTTCATGTATAACAGACTGGTGGTGGAACAATAAAGGAAACAAGGAGATGACTGGCAAGATTTCTTCCCCCTTTTTATTGAATTTATTGGTGTGACACTAGTTAACACAATTATATCAATTTCTGGTGTACAATTCCATAACATCATCTGTGCACTGTATTGCATGTTCACCACCCCGAGTCAAGTCTCCATTCATCACCTTTTATCCCCCCTATACCCTTACTCATATCCTCCCACCCAACCCTTCCCCCACAGCAATCACCACACTGTTGTCCAGGTCCATTAATTATTTTTCATCCTTTTGGTTCAATCCCTCCAACCCCCCACTTGGGCAGCTGTCAGCCTGCTCTTTATCTACCAGTCTGTCTCTATTTTGCTTGTTAGTTCGTTTTGTTCACTATATTTCTTTTGAGTAACCCCAAGTGCCTTAGGCAAGTCTAATGAGAGTGAGGAAGTTGGGAAGAAAACAGATTAAGGACTTTGGAGCTCGAGTAGTAAGATTTTCTGTTGCATTAGCTCTATAAAAAGGTAGGAAAATAGCCCTAGCCGGTTTGGCTAGGTGGATAGAGCATCAGCCTGCGGACTGAAGGGTCCTGGGTTCGATTCCAGTCAAGGATATGTACCTTGGTTGTGGCACATCCCCAGCAGGGAATGTGCAGGAGGCAGCTGATCAATGTTTCTCTCTCATTGATGTTTCCCTCTATCCCTTGCCCTTCCTCTCTGTAAAAAATCAATAAAATATATATTTTTTAAAAGTGGGGATACAGAGAAAGCAGGGATGAATTGTTGCAGATTTTCTGAAAGGGAGGTAGGGTCATCAGGGACTCAATATAAGCAGTAATAACAATAATCAAGTACTTAAATTAATGCTTATTTGTGCCAAACACCATTCTAAGCATAGTTCCATGTATTAACTCACTTAGTTATTATGACAAGTCTAGGACTTAATTATTGGTATTGCTTCTATTTCACAGATGAGGAAACTGAGGTAGAGAGATGTCTGCTAGCCCAAGGGCATACAGCCAGGCATAATTTTTTTTAATATATTTCATTGATTTTTTACAGAGAGGAAGGGAGAGGGATAGAGAGCCAGAAACATCAATGAAAGAGAAACATCGATCAGCCGCCTCCTGCACACCCCCCACTGGGGATGTGTCTGCAACCAAGGTACATGCCCTTAACTGGAATGGAACCCAGGACCCTTGAGTCCACAGGCTGACACTCTATCCACTGAGCCAAACCAGTCAGGGCAAGCCAGGCATAATTTAACTTAAAAACTTTGTGAGATAATTCCATCCCTTCCTTCTAGTTTTTGTTCAAATGTTCCCTTCACCTTGCAGCCTACCCCAACCACTCTACTTAACATTATAACACTAGACCCCCACTTCACTCCCAGTTATCTCCTGCTCTAAAGTATCAAAGAATATGCTTATTTATGTTGTTTATGTAGCTCTGCTAGACCATAAGCCACACTGGGAAAGTCCTTTGTCCATTTCTGTTCACTCATGTATTCCAAGTGCTCATCCTATACTTGGAACATCATGAACAACAAGCATATGATTTTTGATTAAATAACGAACTAGTAGATAAATGACTTAAGTGGTAGAGCTAGGATTCAGAGCCTGGTGTCCTGACTTGAGATCTACCTGCTTACACACTGTCATAGGCCATAATCCCTGTCCAAGTGGAATGAAAAATCACTCTGCTCTTCAGTAGGCAAGAGGCCTATGTACTAAACTGGCCTAGATCCAAAATAATTCATGGAAGAGATGGTAGATGACTTAGCCTGTCCTTGCCACTCCTGCTTCATCTCTTTCTCCTCAACTCCTCTTCTTTTCTAGAGCACTTTTTCTAGTCACCATTTTGCTTGACTCTTTAGGATGTGTCTTTACAATGTCAATGTAGACATTAGGACTTCTGTAAAGGATGGCTTTATTTAGCCCAGAGTGAGCTAGTTGCCACTTCCAGGTACTCATTGAACTCTGTACTTCCCTCCTTGGAAGTTGTCAGACTGTACAGTAAATGCCCACTGAATGGCACTGTGCTTATCTGAGGGAGCTAACCCCTCCTACCTGGCAATTTCTAACACCTAGTAGTTGCTCAAAAATTTGTTAAATGGAATGGAATGCTTTACACAGACCCCAAAATACAAAACTGTGTGAATAGATTAGGCCCCAATCTATGAAGAGTTCATGGTAACCAGCCAAATCGCTGATGGGCGTTGTGACTCATTGTCACCAATAGTTCAGTTTGAATCATGTTATAATCAAGGGGAGCCTTTGTTCTCTTCCCTCCATCCCATATCACTTAAAGACTTTAACTGAGAAAGCGGAGTTCAAATTCTAAAACCCTCTGAACATAGCATGTGGTTTAATATGATTTCATTGTTTTTAGAGCGAGAGGAAGGGAGAGAGATAAAAGGGTAGAAACATCATTGATCAGCTGCCTCCTGCATGCTCCCCACTGGGAATAGGCCCTCCAACCCCAGCATGTGCCCTGACTAGGAGTCAAACCACTGACCTCTTGGTTTCTGGGTCAATGCTCAGCCACACCGGCTGAGCTGGAGAGCATACATTTTAGATTAATATTCTTTTTTGATTGAGCGAAACCATCATAATTGAAACCAATTGAATCTGAATTCAAACATGTCCGAGTTGTAATAATACAGCCAGGGCTGTGTTTAGCACATGCAAAAATTTAAACTACATGGACTGTTTGGAAGGTAAAAAGAGTTTTTAGAAAGCAAAGCAATTTATATTCTGTAGAGTGGAGGAAATAAGACCTTGAAAGAATATCTAACCACATTTTTGTATTGATATTTTAGGAAAATTTGTAGTAGCAATATACTATCACATAAACCCCTCCAGTGAACTAATCTAAAGTTTAAATCAAAATAACTTGTATAGGTCTATTCTAGTTTCTGATGATTCATTTTTTTCTGATATGTGGAAGAACTGCAATATAATCTCTTTTATGTAACTAGTTTAATTTTTCATAAGCGGCCCTGAGGTTAAAAAAAATAAGAACTTGATAACATAATATGTAATTGAATCATCTTGGAACAAGAACAGCAGAAGGTAATGAAGATTTAGGTAGGGAATAGATTTCACACTGTTCCTCCTACTTTCCTTTGCAGTCACATCAGAGAATCTGAGATTTCTGGTTAGAAAATCAATAGGAATTTATGGCGAACCTTGGAGGAGGGCATTCTGATGTGACTAAGAAACTTTGAAGGCAATTGTTCCTCAATGTTGAAGCAATCCCTTTCTATTGTTGGGGGGAGGGAATGAGCAGATGAGAAAAAAAAAAAAGAGTGATATGAAGAGTTTAGCTGACTAGAAATAGAGAAATTTTCACAGATTAATTTTTCCTAATAAATCATTCCACTCTTTCATTCATTCCACTCTTTCATTCATTCATTCTCTACAGGGGATGTGTAACCAAGAAATAAATATGATTTAAAAAAACCTAGCTCTCAAGGATTTTTATGTGGTGGAGAGGGAAACAAAGAATAAAACTAATCATTAAAATACATGGTGCCATACCCGGGTTAGCTTAGTGGATAGAGCACTGGCCTGCAGACGGAAGGGTCCTGACTTTGATGCCAGTAGGATTGCAGGAGGCAGCCAATCAATGATTTTCTTTTATCGTTGATGGTTCTATCACTCTCTTTCTCCTCCTTCCTCTCTGAAATCAACAAAAATATATTTTTAAAAACCCGCATAGTTATAATTGCCATAATAGAGGAGATGTGTGCTTGCCAAGGCTTGCCTGTCCTATGAAATCCAGGAAGAAATCCTGGAGGAGGCAGAACCTGGGCTGTATCTTAAAAGAAAGTAGTAAAAATCTGTGAAAATTAGGAATAAGAAATAGCATTTATGTAGCATTAGCATACATAAAGGACTTGGCATGCTCCTGGGTGGGGGGGG
>PVJC01033597.1:6672-19365 GCA_004026665.1 Murina feae | reverse complement strand
GAAATATTCAAAGTGATGAATAGCAAGAACCTACAGCCAAAATTACTTTACCCAGCAAAACTATCATTCAGAATTGAGGGTCGGATAAAGACCTTCACAGACAAGAAAAAGCTAAAAGAGTTCATCACCACCCAACCAGTATTATATGAAATGCTGAAAGGTATCCTTTGAGAATGAGGAAGAAGAAAAAGGAAAGTAAAAATTATGAACAACAAATATATATCAACGACTGAATCTAAGAATCAAGTGAATAAAAAATCTGATGAACAGAATAAACTGGTGAATAGAATAGAATCAGAGGCATAGAAATGGAGTGGACGGACAATTTTGGGGGGTTAAGGGTGTTGGGGGTGCGTGAAGAGACTGGACATAATTGTACACCTATGGATGAGGACAGTGGGGGGGCAAGGACAGAAGTTGAGGTGGGAAATGGGAGGAGGGGAGCTATGGGAGGAAAAAGAGGAACAACTGTAATAATCTGAACAATAAAGATAAATTTTAAAAATAAATAAATAAAATAAATGCAGAGGAAAATATCAAGAAGGATACCTAGTAAACTGACCACAGCAGTGACCTCTGGGGAGAATACTGGTATTGGAAAAAGTTTGGTTCGTCTATATTTTTTACTGCAAAAAATGTATTCATAGCTAACTTTTGAAATTTAAAATAAATTTTAATATAGGTATGTTGAACGAATTAACTAAGGCATCAGCAATAAGAGCACACATGAGACACCAAGAGTCTCATCCATGGAATGAGGAGAGGGGACCCTCTTTGGCAACAATTCTGCTTTGGCAAATGTCACAAGGATTTGCCTTCCATTCCACCCCTGGAATGTTAACCTTGGGGAGCTGTCCAGACTGACTGGCTGGAGTCCTTCTTTTTACAGAGAGAAGGAAAGATGGCCATGGAGAGACCACAAAGGGCTCATGGAAAGCAGAGAGTGGCAAGTTGACTGTATTCTTGCTTGAGTTATAATTTGTGGTCTTAGAGACAAGTCCAGGCCCAGGAGGTCCTGCCTGTGCCTACAACCCCTGGATCAGCCTCAGCAAACATGACAAATATTGAGTGATGGTTGGTGCTAATAGTCACTTCAGACAGCCCTCTGCAGCTGTTAGAATCCTGCCTTGCACATTGCCTCTTCGTTCCTCATTATAACTCTGAAAGGTAGCTTCTGCTGTTATCCCCATGTGACAGCTGACCTTCATGATGACCCTGTGAGGGCTTTGCTCCCCATTTCAGGTATGGAAACCTAGAGAAGGAACATGTCCAAAGCCATGTAACTGGTTAAAAGCAGAGCAGAAACTGAACTGTGGATCTTCTGGAATTTTTCCTCTAAGACACACGGAGAGTAACTGCCTTGGCCACTCGTGTTTGTGCTCACATCCATGAACAATCATTTGCACTTGGGAGCACTCATACCCCACATGCTTACACTAGCATGCTTACCTAGTCACACTTGCTCTTTCAAAGACCCACACATTCACACCTACACTGGTGCATACACTCAGCCTCACGGGCACACATCTACATATAACCACAGACAAACACAGTCTCCAGCATACACTCATACAGGCACAGCCCTCATAAGCCCCTGGTGGTTCTCCTCCTTCCCAGAGGCCAGTTTTCTAATCTTGACCTTGACCTCCCTGAAAGTGTTTTTAGGGAATGAGTCTGAGCCTCTGAGGAGTGGCTGGGAAGCAGATTTCTGACCCCCACAGCCCACCTCCCCTCCCTCCACCTGCCACATTGTGGCTCCAACCCAGAGGCTGCCAGTGATTGGGCAGCAGCCAAGGTTGAATGAGTAAGAGAGGCCAGAATAGAGATCAGAATAGAAACCCAGTATCACCCAGACTTTCCTGAATCTGGTGCAAAAACCTTGGGCCCAGAAGTCAGGCCTTTTGGGTTTGAATCCAATTCTACCACCTCCTAGTGAGATGATTTGGACAATGAACTTCACCTCTCTAAAGCTGGGTTGCTGTATCTCAGCTTCCTCACCTATAAAGCTGGGCCTTGCAGGACTAATACGAAGATCCAATTGCAGAAGCATCTGGCGCACGCATGGAAAGTGTTCAATAAGTGGGGGCTCTCTTGGTTACCCTTGTGATTATCACTATTAAAAATGTCCCTGGGTGTGGCTCATTGCAGAGATTGGCCAGTGGACAGATGGGCTGAGGTGGCCTTCCCAGGGCACAGCAGAAGGGCAAGGGTAGGGGTAAAGCAGGTGAGAAGCCAGAGAGGACAGCAGTGAGCGAGCACGTTCCTCCCAGAGGGGGCAGACCCAGCTGCCAGTGAATGCTGAGCATGGCTTCTGCTGGGTCCCCTGGTGCCGAGGGCAATTCTTGCCCTGCCACAGAGGCAGATGGGAGCTGGAGGCCTAGGCTTGGGTGCCTGACACCCATCCTTCTGAAACCCCAGATAGAAACCAGGGCCCACCCATCAGCTCTGCACCCCTTTTTCTTCCTTATCCCTGCCACTGGGGCCTTATGTCCTACTTGCTCCCTGAGAAGCTACCCCAGAGAGGTTTGGAGGATTGGAATTTTTCTGTCTCTTGGGTAGTCAGACTGGGAAGTCAGTTTTCTACTAATTAACCTTGAGATAGGAAACTGGGGCACAGGACCCCAACCCAAGTACAGGGTGAGTCCAGGAGAGTTGGGGCTGTGAACCCTGACTTTTACTTCCAACACTAGACCACCAGGTCTAAGAGGCGGTAAAAAAGTCTCCAGGGCCTGGGTTGAGGTGTCAAGATCTGCATCTTCTGGAGATGAGGCCAGACTTAGACAGCAGCAGAGGGGAGATGAAGCTTTTCCAAGGCAGCCCCAGACCTCTGTTAGACGAGACCACAGGGAAGAGGGAGATGGGGCAGACACTGAGGCCAAGACTGCTCTCTCTGTGGCCTCAGCCTAGCTAAGGAGGCCAATTACCCAGAGCCCCTGATCCCCAGGGCCCCATCACTAGGAGTAGTTCTCATCGCCTCCAGGCCCAAGCGGATCCCCCTTTATCAGCCCCCCTGGCACCAGCCTGTCTGAGCCTCCTCTCCCTCTGACGCCCAGGACGTTTGTTTTGGTATCTGTGGTGACTGTGGTCAGAGCATAATTGGGGTTGAAACACCCATTCGGACCCCCTGAAGGATAAACAAGCTGGGCTGGGCAGCCCTGGAACTGACGTGAAGACAGACATGAAGACAGCGGGCCCAAGGAAGCAGGCGAGCTGTGTGTGGAAGGGCTGGTGGGGAAGGGAGAGGGACCAGGGGATGAAAGGGAGGAGGCCAACAGGGTATGCCCGCTTCCAGCACAGCTGCCGCCAGGAAATCAGCACTTGGATGCCAACTAGGAAGCCTTCCCATCCAGCACCCTAGGGCTGCCCTCAGGAGCCTTAGGCCTCATAGGACATCCCCCTGGCTCTGGGAAGTCTCTTGGGCTCACTTTATTATTAACAGTTCCATTCCCTGAACCCAATCTCCACCGCCTGCAGTGCAGTGGGTCTCTAGGCCCAGGTGTCACACTTGGAGAAACACTGGTCTTCATTGAGCCTGAGAAACAGAGATAGGGCCCTGCTTGGGCCTGGGAGTTCCTGGAGCCAGGAGGGACATGCCAGGATTGCAGCTGATTCATACCTGCAGAAAGCTGGGGGGAGGGGTTGACAGTAAGGACACCTAGGCAAGAACTGCCAAGGAGACGGATGTTCCCGTTGTTTTCCTGGGATTCCAGTTGAGGCAGCTGGGACTAAAGGAGGTTTGGCTGTCCTTCAGAGCTGGGTTCTGCCAATTCCACCCTTGGGACTCAGGACATTTAAAGGGCCAGAATCCTGCATCTAAGGTGGAAGCTTAGATGCAGGTGGTAACACAACGCCATGCAGTGCTCTGCCCAGCCTTAGTAGATGGCATAAGACCATATCCTCAACAAGTATGTGGGAGCTGAGAGGCTTGGAGAAGGGTCCAGCTGGGGGTCTCTGGCAAGCCCAGTGTTGAAGCCATAGGCCTCATGAATCTTAGGACCCATTTGTGTCTCTGGGCAGCTGTAGGTGGAGGAGGGAAGGACTGGGTGTGCTGGGGAGACAGGTCTTTGAGTAAAATGGGCCCAAGCAACTCACAGGCCTGTAGGTCTGAATGATCAGATCCCAGGGTCAGTGAGCGCTCCAGATGCTGACAGCGGGGCTTTGCTGGACCCCCACTGACCACATTACACCAGTAGCTCTTGTCTTGGCTGCTTCTGAGGGTCTCCCAGCCAAGAGACAGGGGTTGGAAAGCAATGAGCTTGTGCCTGGGAAGGAGAGCCTTGGCCAGGCCAGATGAGTTGGGACTCACTGCGTCCTCCCCAAGGAGAGTCCCTCTGCCCACACACACTTCCTGGGCCCCAGCTCTTCTCCCGAGACCATCCCTTTTGAGGTTGGCACCATGTGTGCTTTGATGTGTGAGATGGGTCCTGTCTTTTGGTTCCACTAAGGCTAAAGGCTCTTTCCCACAGCAAGACTCTCCCATCTCCACCTCGTCCTCATCACTCTCACCCTTTTCAAAAACACTTACCCAAGTGAGGTCTCCGCCTCTTGGAGCTGCTGTGCTAGGTTTTAGGTCTGCCATCTGGTGGACATTGTCATAACTACTGCCACCACCTTCTGAGGCCCTGGCCATCTCAGAGGCATGGCCAGAGAGAGCAGCACAGACCCCAGAGTAGGATTGGGCCCAGGACAAGGCAGGTCTCCAAGCCCCATGGACACGCCCACATCCTGCTTCCTGGGATGAGGAACTCCCGAAAGCTGGGTTTGATTGGCTGGGGAAGCTCTCAGGTGTTGGTCAGGAACCTCCAGTTAAAGGCTCCTTCTGCTCCACTCCCACCTCCACCCCCACTCCCCCACCTCGTGCCTTAGGAAGCATCCAATAGCCCCCATTCTGTTATGTTTCTCCTGTCCACAGTAGAGAGATCTCCATGGCCAAAGTCCTGTTTTCTTGAGCTGAAGAGTTCCTGCTTGTGCTCCTGGGAGGCACAGATACTTGGGAATGGGGTCCCTCTCCCTACCATCCCTCAGTCTCCTTGCCTGGGGCTCCATGCCCAGGCCAGACC
The DNA here is from genome assembly GCA_004026665.1 of Murina feae. Lineage (NCBI taxonomy): Eukaryota > Metazoa > Chordata > Mammalia > Chiroptera > Vespertilionidae > Murina > Murina feae. Next base: position 14,305 of record PVJC01033597.1, on the reverse strand, counting down.
CGTGCACACCATAGGCCAGCAGGGACCCAGAGGTCTGAGGATCCACCTCAGAGCGGGGAGAATGGAAGCGTCATTACAAGATTCCTCCGCGCAGGCAACGGTGAATAATTTATGTACGAGGCGGAGAAGACAATAAATCAGCAACAATGATTAACATGAGCTGTTTTACGTGTGAGAAAGATCTATGGCAGGAGGCTGCCAGGTTGCTGGTGATTAATGCTGCTGTTTGCACTGGCTTCTGCGCCTTGCCTTTATATTCAATTACGGGCCTGGAGTACGCGTGGGGTCCTGGGGATGGGATGGAGAGACAGGGAGCTCAGGAAGGGAGCAGTTGATGCCTACGACCAAGGTTGAGGTAAGACAGGTGGCAGCCCATCCCTGCGGGCACCTTTACTGATGAGAAGGTTAAGTTAGTGGGATGGAGCAGTGGCTATTTCTGTAATGGGAGTCACTCTGTGTCTGGAGTCATGTCTAAATGCTAGCCAAGGGGGTGTGCTGGGAAGGGGGCACAGATGAAAGGAGGTGCCCCCTGCCCCACGTGCCCCCAGCCCCATGTTGCCACCATGAGCCAAGTAACACCAACCAGCCAGCTAGGGTGTGGGTGGTGGTTAATGCTATAAAAAGTTACTTGTCAGCAACAGAGCCAGGGAGCTAGGTCCTGCCTCCACATCCTCCTCAGGGATGATAGCGGCGGGGCAGGCTGGGAAAGAATGCTCTGGGTGCCCGCCTCCCCACTGACCTAGGAAGCCCTGGAAGGCGCCCTCCCTGGATTCCCACACTTGAGCCTCTCGTCCTCAGCCAGCTCCAGCTGGCCCCCATCAGTGCCGGGGTTTCCAAAGACCAGTGGCGGCTTTGGGGTTAAGCGATTTCCCCTTGCCCAGCCCCTCCCATTCCTGGCTCCTATTAGCTCCTTTCTCCTCTCCTCTCCCTCCTCCTCCTCCTCCTTCTGCTCTCCCTCCTCCTCCTCCTCCTCCTCTTCAGTGACTTCTGTACAATGTGGCCCTGCCTCCACTCAGGACCCAAGGGTTATTAGGTGGCTCTTCTGGGAGCTGGGCTGGCAGCACCCCGCCTGCTGGGAGCCTGCGCTAAGTCATTCTACCCACACAGGCCAAGGCTTCAGAATTCCAGTCCCAGGGTGGGAGGAGGTGCTGAGAGAAAAGGACAGGGAGCATCACCCCCTTGGAGGGTGGGTGGGATGGGGCACCAGAGGAGGCCGAAAGGGACACGCCAGAATTTCTGGCTGCAGAGTCTCTGGTTCATCTCCCCCAAACTCCCACGGCGTGCACATTTGCAGCTTTGTGGGAAGGAGTTCTGCCATAGGCTGTGTCCCTGTGTGTGAGCCTGTATGGGTATGAGATTCTGCGTCCGCCTCCATGAGTCTCTAGTGAGTGCCTGGGTCTGGGCTGTGTGTGGCTGTATGTGTCTGTGTGTCTGAGCACCTGTTGTGTCTCTGTATGAGCCTGTGTGGTGAGTATGTGAACACACACACACACACACACACACGAAGCCGCCTCACTCAGGGCCTGTCTAACCATCATTCGCGACAAGTCTCCCTCAGCCCCTAATCCCCTGATGGCATGGCTCATCCCCTGGACTCCTTAGGGCTCCATTAATGAGCCCTGGCCACCCCAAGACAAGCCCCAAATTAACCCCCCTGCTGACCCTGACATGGGCACCTGTAATTAGGCCCGAAGTGTCTGAGGCAGAAAAGGCCCTGGGGCTCAGTGGGGTGAGGGCAAGGCTGGGCTGGGACAGGGCGCCTAATGCCCAGGAATGCTCTCAAATCTGTGCCTGGCTCCAGGGCCCCCCGCCTGGCTCACCTCTAATACCTCTCAAAGCCTCCCAGACAGGGCTCCGGGGGGGATTACCCTGTGGAGGGGCCCACCCTGCTGGCTCTGGGCTGGGGAGGCCCTATGGAAGGGGAAAGCTGCCCCTTGGCCTCAGAGCCCAGCAGCCAACCACAAGGTTCTTAGCAGCCCAGGGCCTGTGCCCAGGACAGCAGCTGCCCAGGGAAGAGCCAGGTCTGGGCTGGTGCACGCCCTCCCCCCCAAGCCAGCCCCTCTCCCCTCAACTTGTTTTGTTTGCTTTGTGCAGTGTGTCCGGTAGCTCCATCCGCATTAACCCCTGACCCTGACTGTAACTCTTCCTCCCTGCTGACAACTGTGTTTACCCAGTGGCTTTCTCAGGCACAGAACAGAGGGCTTGTCCCTTGCCCCACCCCCACCCCCCCACCCCGGGCCACTCCCAGGGAAAGCTGCAAAGTGCTTGGGACTCCCAGATCCCAGGAGAGCTTCCAGAAGAACCTGTGAGTGCACTGGTGCAGCCCATGTGGCTGCGACTATGGGCCTGGGAGGCAGCAGCTGTCCCCCTTTGGGAACGGGGTTAGATTAGTAGCATCATCCCTGGCAAGAGCTATCAAAACTCTTCAATGAAAACGTATCATTTGACCCAGTGAATCCACTTCTAAGAATTAGTCTCTGTGTGCCCTGCAGTTGTGCTCACGTGAATACATTAAGAGCATTTATTGTAGCTCTGTCAGAGCTAACAAACAGAAACATTCCCGGAGTCCACCTAGAGCACTAGCTAAATAATAAGACCATGGCCATACACTGGAACCCTATGCAGCCACTCAAAAGAACAGTCTGCATTTTCCCATCGAGAATGATCTTCAAGGTATAAGGACAGCAAAGTGCAGATAAAAAAGCAAGGTACACACAGGACACTGGGGGGTAGGAGAGGCCGGGGGAAGGTCAGTGGGGGGAAAGGAGACATGTGTAATACTTTAAGCAATAAAACAAAATTTTAAAAAAAAGCTGCTAGGAACTAGGAGGTGAAATGAGGTGGAGAATTGATTATGGGAATTGGTAATATGGAGTTTATTAGTAAACCTGAAAAGAGCAAGGTTGTTTTGTTTTAAATACGCATGTCACATTAATGCCATATTAAATTTGTAGTTTGTTAATAAAAAAAAAGCAAAGTACAGGACAGTGTAGCATATGCCACCATTTGGGGAGGAAGAAGTGAAATATGCAAACAAGCATTCACATCTCTTTGAAAAATATCTTTTTAAAACTCTTCAAGAAGTAAAATGATGGCCTATGAAGAGGAACTGAGGGTGGGAGTGGAAGGGAGACCAAGTTTTACTGTCATACTCTTTATGACTTCTCTCTCTTTTTTGGTTAATCCTCACCAAAGGATATTTTTCCATTGATTTTTAGAGAGAGTGGAAGGAAGGATGAGAGACAGAGAGAGAAACATTGATGTGAGAGAAACACATCGATGAGTTGCCTCCCACACAAGCTCTGACCAGGGCTGGGGATCAAGCCTGCAACTAAAGTACGTGTCCTTGACTGGAATCGAACCAGGGACCCTTCAGTCTGCAGGCTGACACTCTAGCCATTGAGCCAAACTGGCTAGGGCTTTATGGCTTTTTTTGAACTTTGTACATACTTTACTTTTCAAAATAAACAGAATTATTATACATACAAACATAAGTAAAATGCACATATCCTAGATTTCCAGAAATCTAGCCTTTAGAAATACACAAGTAAACCAAGGTTATACAAGGACTAGTGTGGCCCAGTGCACGGATTCATGCACATTGAAAGGAAATTAATTAGAAAGAATATTTTAATATTGCTATTCGCCCTTTCTCTATAATAGAAATGTCAACCAAATTCACTATCGACAATGACATATTGAAACACACGCATGTGATTGGTGACAGCGAGAGCTTTATATGTACCATGCATGCGTGAGTCAACATTTATTTTTAAATTGCCAGTGCACATTGTATGTACCAGCAGGTCAATGGGTCAGACAGACGTAAGGTCGGTCACTTTTATATATATAAACTAGAGGCCCAATGCATGACATTCATGCAAGAGTAGGCCTTCCTTCCCCAACTACTGGCCCAGGCTTCCCTCCCTCCAGCCACTGGCAGGCACCCGGGACCTGGGCTTCCCTCACAGCCCTGGCTTCTTCAAGAAGGACAGAAGGACATCTGGAAAGATATCTAGTCTAATTAGCATATTAAGCTTTTATTATTATAGATTAGAGGCCTGATGCACAAAATTCATGCAAGGGCTCAGCCCCCACTGCCACTGAGGCCACCTCCCCTGCCTCAGCCCCCACCTGCTGTGGCAGCCACCTTGGCCTTCACAGCCCCGGCTTCGTCCAGAAGGATGTGCAGAAGGACATCTGATCTAATTAGCATATTACACTTTTATTATTATAGATGGTCCATTGTTTAAATGTCATACATTGGAAACAAATGTTCGTCAGTAGATAATTGTTTAAATAAATGATGGCATATTCAGGCTATAGAACACCGAGTGGCCATACAAATATAGATCTACATGTACTGGCATAGAAACACTACAAAGGCAAATTAAGAGAAAAAGTAAGCTGCAAAACACTACAAAACTATCATCCCATTTGTATAAAAAAGAAGGAAGAAAACACTATGTTTCTTTGTGTACATATACAAGTATATTACATAAATGTAACCCCCAGACTGGAAAAAAAAACATTAAATTGATGACAAGGGGGGAAATGGGATGGGGAAGTCCACTCTATATGTGTCTAGGTATAGAAGACTTCCAAGGTTGAAAAACAACAATGGCACCATAGTCACCCATCTACTTTCCTCCCAGCACATTAGCTTCTGGAACCGGCATGACCACACTGTTATTATCCTTATGTCACAGAAGGGGAAACTGAGGCTGAGAGAGGCTATGCAACTTTCCCAGGGTCACACAGCAAACCCATCTAGAGACAGGACCTAAAAACTCCTAACTTGTTCATGCCATCTCTCCTTGGGAGTGCCATATCTTCTGGAGGTGTTCTGAACCCCTTTGAGGGTATGGACATCTGGGCGGGAGTTCATAAATTCCCCCCTGGACTCCTACATACAGCACATAGTGACCTTCCTTCCATTTCTGTCCACCTCACTCCCTCCAGCCCCCAGAGGACCTGCTGGGGAGCCCAGCCAGGGGTGGGCTCTAGAAACTGGTGTAGCTCCCAGCCTTGGCATAGCTGCCAGCTTCCCTATCACCTGCTCCTGTTCTGGCTCCTTCTACCAGTGAGAGCTCAGTACCCATTCCCTGCCAACACCCACCCCCCCACCACCACAGAGCACCCCCTTAATTACACTTAATGGCAAAGACCATAAGAGCTTTATTAACTTTGTTATGGACCCAATTAGTAGCTAATGCCCCATGACTACTGTCCCCCCCAATAATCCCATTAAACATAATTAAGCAGCCTTCCCCCCCTCCCCTGCTGGATAGGGGCCGAGGGGGACAAGGAAATCCATCTTCCTGGGCCTTATTCTGCCCCCTCAGGCCGTTGGACACCAGCTCAGGCCTGGATGTTCCCGAGGACCAGGGCTGAGTGTGCAAAGATAAGATTAATCAGCCTGTGTTTTGATGCCAGCTATAGAGCCTACACACCCATTACATACAAGTGCACAGACACATGCCCTCAGATATGTACACAGCTTGGTCTGTGTCCAAATACTCCTTTCTTGAAACAGATGTGGAAACACAGCCCTGGAACACAACCTGGTCCCGCATGCAGACATGCTCCCAGCCTTGCTTAAGAGTTCCTCAGAGCCAGGATGTCCGCGTCCAGGGTCTCTGCCCTGGCTTCTCACAGGGTGAGGGATAGGGAGATGGGAGGCAAGGAGACTGAGAGCAAGGCTCCTCCCCTGCTTTGGCTGATAGTTTCAAACATTTATTCAGCATCCACAATGTACATGCCAGATATAGGCACAGTGCAAGGCCCTCTCTGCCATCTCACATAAGCATCAGCACACCCCAAGAAAGCAGGCATTATCTTCCCACTTTACAGATGAAGAAACTGAGGCACAGAAAGATGGCCAGTTTCTGAAACAGGTGTTCTACATGATTTGCCTTTGAAAATCTCTCCTTCCCCAGCAAAGCACCTTTCCCTATCCTAAGGCAGAATAAGCAGGGATCATGGAGGTAATTGCCTGTTGCCTACAGATGGAAAACAATGGCATAGAGAAGATTTGAGGGACCATTGTGGTGATCACGATAAGACAGTCCCTGGGGTCTGATTCCATGTCAACCATCCCGACAGCCACAAGAAGGCCCTGAGTTACTTGATACCAGTCCCCAGATCCAGCATCTGGCGTGAATGAGAAGACCGGTGGGAGGGGACGAAGAGTGTGTGAGAGCAGCAACAACAGCAAAATCCCCAGCTACCTCAGTGCTTGAACCTTAAGATTCTGGTTGTCAAGGGTCTATCTTAGGGGTCTCTGTCCATCCTCAACCCAAGCCAAGAACTGCTTCAAGACGGGGTGGGCGAGACACATGAATTCTTCAGGGACTTAGGTCCCTCCACTGGGCCTTGGCTCTGGATAAGGAGTAAGGAGTAAACTTGAGACTGACAGGGTAGAATCAATGGCTGCCCTGAGTAAGAGGGCGGGGGCTCAGGAAGCGACACCCTTGAACCTTTGCCTGGAAACAGGCTCCCTGTTCCTGCTCCCCCTCCCCTGGGCTGACCCAGCCTGGAAGCAGCCACTTGAAATGGGTCCCAGGGAGCCTGGGAGAGGGGCTGGCCTGACTCCAGCTTCCAACTCCTAACGCCCCAGCCAGGCCCACTTCCCCAACCCACCCTGGGCCCAGCCCCAGCTGGGATCAGGAGGCGAGAGGGAGAGCTGTCTTTCTAGACCCATCCAAGCCAGGATCCCTTCTTCTCCTGACACACACCCAGCAGGGCAGCCCTCCAATTGTTCCACGGGGGTGGGGGTGGGGTGGAGATGTGTGTAAGTCAGCACCCTCTTCTTTCCCAAGAGGCCACGGGACTTGAGGAGGGGGCAAATCCTACTCCCTGGGGTTTCTCCAGGGCAGGGTCCTGGGGAACCTTCCCAGGGGGAAGGGGGGGCCCTGTTCTTCCCTTTGCCCTGGATGAGAGTGCCCTGACACCAAGCCCCCACCTCACCCTCTGAACAAACAGTACCACCCTCCCCACCCGCCTCACACCCAGCAGGACCTGGTGCCCAGGTAACCTCAGCTAGCGATTTCCAGAATGAGCCAATCAGGAACACAGGGAAAACTGGGTGGAAATGGCATCAGGGTGGAGGGCAAGTAAAACTGGGGGACCCTGGGGGAAAGTTGCCTGTGCTGAGGCTCTGAGTAAGGGGCTGATGTTGGCTTTACTGTTTCCTGCCTGTGTGAGCTTAAGCAAGTCCCCTAACCACTCTGAACTTCAATTTTTCACCTGTAAAATGGGGCTAAAAAGAGAACCTACTACCTAGGGCTTTTTGTGAACATTAAAGTTGAAACATATACAAAATGCTTAGCAAGTGTCTGCATATACTTAGAACACAATAAATGAGAGTTGTTGCATTGTCTGCAGGGTGGGGTTGTTCCTAAATTGGTAATAATAATAACTAATAATAGGTAACATCATTAGAGCATAGGGACCAAGGCCCCCTCAGCTAACCTATGCCTGGTTCTTACTGAGAAAGAAGGAGCGGATTCAAGTCTCCTCACCTCGGCCCTCCAAGGCCTCCACTACCTAGAGCTCACCCTGGCTTGACGAGTCACAGGGTTGATTCAGTCCTGGCTCACTAGCACAGCCCCCATCACATCTTCTTACGCCC
>PVJC01033596.1:0-19286 GCA_004026665.1 Murina feae | reverse complement strand
GGAGCCAGCAGTCCTGGATTATGAAAGGGACGTCGACTGCCCGTTTAGGCCCGATCCCAATGGTGGGATCGGGCCTAAACGGGCAGTCGGACATCCCTCAAGGGGTCCCTGATTGGAAAGGGTGCAGGTTGGTCTATGGGACACCACCACCACCCACCACCCCACTCCGTGCACGAATTTCGTGCACCGGGCCTCTAGTTTAAAATAAAAGTAAAAGTTGCCTGCTTGTCCCACTCGGGATCTTTTCCCTTCCCTTGTGCAATGGGTAATGTGATCTCCCTTTCTCCCCTGTTCTTTCAATGCTACCATTGTGCTCACAGTCCGCTGAGCACAAAAATCCCTTCACCCCAACCAAGTCAAATTCTGTGATATTTCACATATTAATGCTCTTAGCCAGCTTCTCCCTTTTTTCCTAGAAAGTGCTTTACCAAACTCCTATTCATCTTACAAAACCCAACTCAAGCAGCACTAACCCCATGATGCTTTTCCAATCATTTCGTCCTCTGTGCCTCATGTGCACATCAGTTGTTACATTAAGAACACTGAAAGATAAATGAATAACCACATGCAAGGTTCATGTACACCAGTACAGAGGTATGACAGGGATTGCTGAAATACTGAAATATGTCTTTGCCCACTGGTAAACAGCTTCTCTTCCAAGGCCCCAAGTGTCTTCACACTACCCCAATTTTCCAAGCCCCTCCATTAGGACCCCCGGAACTTTCCCATCATCCAACAATGAAAAGGTTCTCCCAGGCAAAGCTGGTGCCCCTTCAGTACAAGGTATTATACACATTTAAATATCACCTCTGTCTACATGAAAAATTAATATGCATACTTTCTGGAACAGGACAGATATTCGTTACTGGATAGGATGCTCTTTGAGGGCCAGAGCACCCAGCTTCTCAGCATCCCAGTCTCTCCACCCAGGGCAAGCTCATGGCAAATGCTGAATTGATTCACAGTGTCTCCTATCCTTCTCCCTTCTCAGCCGTGACCTGGCACATGATAGGCCTTTAGTAAGTATTTGCTGACCAACTGCCCCACTGTGTGCAAACTTAAAGTCAAACCCAGTTTGACTCCCACCTCCCTCGGCTACTCAATCCATCTTTCTGACCCCAGCAGCTGTTCCTCTAGTCCATCCTCACCCCCTTCCAATGACAGGACCTAGAGGCCAGCCCTTTGCTCCACATCCAATGTTCTCTCAACACTGACAAGTGCAAACCAAATTCTCCAGAGATTGTTATGGAAGGGGGAGGGGGCCCACACAGGGAAGTCCTCATTGTGGTCTAAGATATACGGGAAGATGTTTCCTCAGAGCACACAAAATGCAGTAGTTAAATATAAGAACTTATCCCTTTAAAAGTTAACCAAAGCTGTTAAAATAAAAAACTTCTTATATTTTTATAACCTACTGAAGCTTTAAAAACAGCTGCACACCCAAATGATTCACTCCCTCTTCCCTCCCCATCCAGTGAAGTGGGAAGGACAGCGTTTACTTTCCTGGATATTAATGACCGGGAGGTGACGACTCCCAGTAGCACAGTTGGTTTACATCATGGCCAGGGCTAAATTCTAGCCTCAAGAATCTGGTGTCCTCGAGTCAGCTCGCCTCATTTACACACCAGCGTATGGACTAGGATGTAAAACACACCGTGGAACCCTGTTACTCGCTATTCCCTGATGCTACTGTCTTCTCCAGGGTAGCACTTTCCACCCTCTGAGAGTGTGGGTTTGTTTACTTTGTTCTCTGTCTCACTCCTTCGTAGACTGCAAGCAAGATGAGGTCCTGACTTTACCTGTCTCCTTCATCTCCACATCCCCAGCACTCAGAACACGGCACACAAAATTAACTTTGAAAAGAAAAGGGGAGTTGGAGTCAGACCCACCACCAACTTCCTCCATCCTCAGCTACCAGCAGCCTAACCATGGGCAAACTAACTAACCCCCTGTAATTAATGTATTCATTCTTAAAATCCAAATAACAACACCTATTTTTTAATGTGTTTTGGAGAAGTTAAAAAAAGTAATACTTGTCCATACAAAATAAGCAGCCGATAAATGCCTGCTTCTCCTTTTCTATCAGTCCCCAGCTGTGTTTCCTTCACCAGCCAACCACCCCCAAATGGCTTCTTATCCTATCAGTCACCTCTCCTTTCTGGCAGTACTTGGGACCACAAATAGGCCCTTCTCCTCCTCTGACTGTCAACCCTCCCACAGACCCCTTCCGAGACAGGTGTCTACAACTGGGACTCATGCAGGGCGCCCACCTGAAGTCAACCACATTTTCATGTCTGACGAACTTTGCCCTACTTCCCAGCAAGAACAAAGCCGGTGACACAGGTAGTAGCTTTTTTTTTTTTTCCAAGTCATCTTGAACATGGGACATAACCTAAAATCATGAACTCACAAAGTTCAGACCTGAATGGTCTACAAAGCTCAGCTCATCACACCCAACGTTCTGTTTTGATAGATATGGAATCTGTGTTCTAGAGATTGGCAATGTCTTAGCCAAAAACAAACTCCCAAATATTCCCCAAAGATCAGAAACAGCAGCCTGGTTCCAATTATATCCCAAGAAAGGGCACTGGCTTGCCTGTCACTTTCCCTCATCTCAGAAATGACTCCTATGTCTCAGAGCTTAAATTATTTCTGATTCCATTCCAGGCTAATATATTCTCCCCGTTATTAAATAGTCTGCATCATTCTATATTACAGAAAAATTCTGTAATTTTCAGTTCAGTGAAGTACATTTACACACTAGAAATAAAACTGCAAATGTTTTAAATTATAAGGGATGAAATAAGAAAAGAGCAATGGACTAGAAGCGAGGAGTTACAGAGTCTAGACTTGGTTCTCCCACTAACTACTAACGTGACCTTGGATGAATCCTTCTCCCCTGCAGGTCTCCTTTCAGAGTAAATAATGGGATGTTTGACCAGAATCTCTCCAGGTTTCAAAATGCCATGTCTATGGGTCTCATCATCATTTTTTTATTTAAAAAAAAATTAATAAAAAATGTCAGGTAACTCAAGCATAGTCATTGGAATATATCTTCAAAGAAGATAACACAGGTTTTCTCGTTTTCTTTCCCTATGAAGCACTCATAAAATAAATTAATGTAAAAGACCTTGTGCAGTAAAATGTTCATAACAGTGTTATTTATAAGAGCAGGTAATCGACAATCCATATTCAAAAATATGTAAATGGCTGAATTTTAAAAATAGTATTCCACACAATGGAATATGAGTGGCCATTAAAAATATGACAATTATAAAATAATCTGGAGTTGTTTATGAGTATGCAATGGAGAAAAAAGAGCAAACAAAACTGCCTAGTAAGACTATGCAGAAGGAAAGATTGGTGAACAACATCTTAAGAATATACCTTCTTTTGAATAATGATAATAGCCAGCAGCTTAACAGCATGACTCAGGACTCCTCCATGAGGCTCTTGAAATATCTGTGGAACTATGATAACGATATAGTGGTTTAAATAGAAGAAGGCAATCAGAAACTCAAAAAAAAAAAAAAAAAAAGACTGCATGAGAAAGCAGGAACCAAATTTAAAACAAGTCCAAAATAAAAGTTTGGTGGAGCTTCAATAAGAGATATACATTACAAACAAGCAAAAGAAGAATTAGAAAGACAGGTTATAGTAGAAAATACTTAATTTTCTTGTCCCAACCAAAAAGAAAAAAATATAACCTTAAACTCTAAATTATACATATGTATATGTATGTATAGATTGATACACACATACATATAGAGATGTTATTTAGTTACTATAGAACTGAGACAAACAAAACTTAGGATAATTTTGTACAATTAGAGGAGAATTAGAAAGATCTGTTACATTGCAATGCTAAGGGAAAGTTCAGCCCCTGTAAAAGGCTTAAAGGTGGTGACCTCAGAGGCCTAGAAAGGAAATGAAACCACAGCACATGAGTGAGCCCAGTGTTGAGCAATATTTACCTAGAAATCATCATGTTAATGTTAATTGTTTTCAGCTTTTAAAATCAACCCACTGAGCAGAAGGCTCAGTTATGGTTACAAAACGTTATACAACTGCATGTATACATGTATTCATTATAAACACTGGAGATGCAAAACGTAACCTAAAATATAACTGACAAACTATAAGAGAAATGAGAGAGGAACCCCAACAACTTTCCTTCACAAAAAGATGAGTGAAGAGATACTGCCAAAGTTCACATAACAAAAAGTAGATATTTGTGCACATTATGTTAACTTATAAAAGAAACTAACAGAGTAAATCAATCATGTAACTGTCAAAAATTGGGAAAGGATGAAAGGTACCAGTGGGTGTGAAGACCTAGTCCTTGGCTATCGTAAAAGTCAACACACACATATATAAAACTAACAATTCAAAAACTAAAGACATAAGGGCATTATTAGAAATACAATAATAACCACTCGAAGAATTAAAAACAGAAAGCAGTTACAAGTGGGAAATGGGACGGGGGTGGGGAGAGATGGGAGAAGAACTTCTTGGTGTGTTTTTTTATAAATGCTTTTTTTGTGTTTTTGTATTTTATTTTTATTATGAGCATTTCTTTTAACATTCTTTAAATTTTAAAGGAAAATAATATTTCCAAGGAAAATGGAATAGTTGAAAATAGCATGATGGCGAGGCCACAAAAGTCAAATATGAACAGGCTTTCTTGGGAAAACCATCACAAAATGTCACTCTCACGAGGGTCCCTTTTAAGTTACTTTGTCCCTTTTTAAAAACTCCCTCTTCGGCTTATCTGCCCACCCAAGCTCTTTAACTCTCTCCTGACATCTTCCTATAAAATCTTGAGCATTCTATGCCCCTCAACTCTCTTCGCTGCCTTCCAAATAAAGAGCAGTCCCTAATGAAAACTCGGAAATATAAAGAATCCCTGAGGAAACCCTAAAATCAACAGACAGCTCAGGCTGCAGTCCTGTGGCCCAGAAGCGCACCCAGGCAGGAGGCTGGAGCTATAATTAGCTGCTTCTGGGCAGACAACAAGAACTCCTGTTCCCTGGAAAGGAGGTAATTAAAGGAGGCAGTTTTAGGCCTGAGGTGGTAAGTCTCAAGGAACTGTGGCTCCAGGCGATCCCAACCTGCACCCTGAATGAGGAAATAGGAACCCACAGGCCTGACCCTCCATTCCTGAAGCGTTTCTAATTCTCTCTGGTTTCTAAAGCCAGGAAAATGCCAGTCCTCGCCCCGTCACTTCTTTCTTCAGTCCCCCAGGACCCTTTACTGGGCAGCCACTGGGTACCAGGCATTGCGCTTGGTGCCACAACAGAGGAGAATCAGACTGAACCTGCCTGCATGGAGCTGACAGGCTAGACAGGCGTTAGAGAACTCCCAGCTCCCAGCACAGGTAAGAAGTGACCCACATCAGGAAGAAGGAAAGGAGGCAGCTGTCTGCTGGGAGGCCTGGGAGCAACTCCCGGATGGTATGCAGGGGTGGACCCTGAGCATAGCACCGATATGAACATGTGAAGGTGAGGTGGCTTTCTAGAAGGTAGAAATGACAAGAGCAAAGTCAGCAAACTGGGGCGGGGGCGGGGGGGGGGGGGGGGGAAGGAAAGAAGCGTCGCCCACTGCGGATGAAAAAGGGCAGGTAAAGGGAGTTTTCATGACCCTCCTTTACAGATGCCTCCCACATGCCATCGCAAATTCTTTTTAAAAACGAAAAACAAAAAACTCTTATTAGACACACTCTCTAATTCCTACAACCACTCTACAGGGTAAGAATATCCACCCCCCCCCCCATTTGACAGATGAAGAATATGAAGCACAGCCCAGAGAAACAGCATTCCCAACGTCACAGAGCCATCAAGTAACTGCGCCAACTCAAAGTCAGGCCTTTTGGGCTCTAAAATATATTTATATTAATTTCAGAGAGGAAAGGAGAAGGAGAGAAAGTTAGAAACATCAATGCTGAGAGAGAATCATTGTTCATCTGCCTCCTGCACACCCCACACTGGGCATCGAGCCTACAACTGGGGATGTGCCCTGACCAGGAATCGAACCATAACCTCCTGGTTCATAGGTCAACGCTCAACCCCTGAGCCACACCATCCAGGCTCAATCCTTATTGAAGACACATGAAGTCCTGGCCCTTTACTTGGACATCATGGCATCTGAACCAAGATTAGTACTAAGATTCACTACTTAAATATAGCTGTGCACTGCATGCCTGGCCCATGTTTGTAAGTTTGTGACATTATTAATAAGTGTTCACCTGACTACCAGCTACCCAGATACTCCCATGAGAATTTTCCATGAATTCTTCAAAACTTTCCAGCTCATGATGTAAGGGTACTTGTCAGGCATTCTCTCAATCATCCTTAGCAGCCTTATACTGTCATAAGAGGTAACTTACACTGAGGATAAGCATTTGAAGGCAGACAAGAGAAGTCCTTCACTCATATATCTGGCAAATATTGTACTGAGCAATTAGCTGGCATAGGCACCACGCTGGATTAAGTGCCTGGAGATAGAACTAAATAACAACTGCGGGTTGCCCTCAAAATATTCAGCCTATGCCCGAGTAATATTCCATTGTACAAATGGATAGCAGTGTTTTTATCCACTTGTCTATTGATGGGCACTTGGGTTGCTTCCATAGCTTGGCTATTGTAAATTAACGCTGCCATGAACATTCTTTCAAATTTGTGTTTTGCCCAGAAGTAGAACCTCTGGGTGATAAAGCAAAATCTTACCATTTGCAAAAGCATGGATGGACCTAGAGGATATTATGCTAAGCGAAAAAAAATCAATTAGAGGAAGGCAAGTACCCTAGGATTTCACTTATTTGTGGAATCTAAAAAGCAATGTAAATGAATGAACAAAAAACTGAAACAGACACATAGACACAGAGAACAGACTGATAGTTGCCAGAGGGGAGAGGGATTGGGGAACTGGGTGAAAACGGTGAAGGGATTGAGAAGTACAGATTGGTAGCTACAAATATTTATGGTGATATAAAGTACAGCATAGGGAATATAGTCAATAATATTGTAACTATGTATAGTTCCAGTTGGGTACTAAAAATACCATGAGGGGTTCTTCGTAAAATATATGATTGTCTAACCACTATGCTGTATACCTGAAACTAATACAAACTTAAATGTAAACTGTAATTGAAAAAATGTTTAAATTAAAATAAATATTTGGCCTATTAAGAGGGCATGGACCAGCAAATTATTAAACAAATGTTAGAACACTAAAACCATGCCATGCAGTCCTCATTCCCAGTCTCCTCACCAGCAGCCATGTGTATTTCTCATAAGCCAGCATTCCTGGGCTGCTGTGACAAAATACTGAAACTCTTCAATTTTCTCAGCACTGCAACCAGCTGGAAACTGGTGGGAGGAAGATAAAGGACCTAATATGCAGTGGAATCTATTTCATGCTGAAGGAAGGGGCAAAAGATAGCGATAAAAGGGAACTTTTTTCCAAGAGCTTCGAGTCACTACCCTTCCTAAGCTTCCAATTACTAGAAGGTACCAGACAGAGCAACGGAGACCAAAGTACTGGGAATTTCCCAGCACGTTCTGGCTCCACACACCAAGGCACTGAATCCAGTTCTGCCAGCTTTGTCAAAATCAAGGAGAACAAAGAGATAGGCGGACCTTCCACACCTCAAGCCCAGAGATAACCAAATCTCATCCGTGCCTTTATCTACAGTTTCCTCTTCCTGGCAGACCCCTTGCCCGCACCTCCCAACTCACTTCTGCTTCTCCTTAGAGGTCAGCTCTGCTAGCTCCAGCCACAGTACCCACACAGTAAATGCTTATGGAATTAGATAAGGCATCCCTGCTTTCTCCACCACTCTGCAAATAAAAAATAAATGGTGTAACAGCTCCCTTTAACTTTTAAGAAGTCCAAGAGACTCACTCCAATTCCTTATCATCCACAGCCCTGCACAGTAGGGCCCGGCCTGCCTTCCCAGTGCACTGCCCAGTGCACTCAACCTTAGGGAGTCAATCATCCTTCAAAGCTCAGTCTAAGGCCAACATTTTAAATGTACAATTCCGTGCTGAGAACCCCTCCCCGCTTCTTCTAAGCTCCTAAAAGCAAACTCCTGTCACTTTCCCCATGCCATCTAGTCTTGGATAGCTTGCTTTTTCATGGGCACATGTCCTCTCACCTATTGGATGGGGAGGGGAGCTCCCTGTGGGCAAGTCCTCAGGCCTAGGACATCTCCAGAGCCTAACAGTCATGGCACACCATAGTGCTCGGAAACCATGGAAGTACAGTGCTCATGGCTGGAAGTAGGCCACACAAAATGAAACACCAGTGCCTCGCCAGTGGCCAATCCATACTTTTATACCTAATGTGCTTTTTATCGTTTTGTGATTGGTTCCTCCAGTTAGATTCACATCTTGGCCAGTCAGATCCTCATCTGACAGTCTCCCACCAAGAGGTATAGGGTCTCTCTTTGAACACCTTGAAATCTTCCAGCACTTGACGCAATCTACCCGATTTTTGGATATCTCTTATCATATATTCTTAAATACCGAGTTCACTCTATCTCCATGGGCTGTTTGGTTAAATTTCTAGGAGTGGCAGGTGAGTGGAGGTGAGCACAGGGCCAGCTGGGGAAGCAGTGGAACAAACAGCTGAGCTCTCAACTTCGAAATCAAGCAGAACTGGGTTCATACACCAGCCTGCCATTTTGGAAAAGGCACCAAACCTCCCTATGGCTCTCCTGGCTATAGAGGAGGAACAGAAATATAATTCAGGTAGAGTGTCTGGGACTTTGAGCACTCGATAAATGGCAGCTATCATGGTAATTAGACCTACTCCTGTCCCCCATTCCAGCTTGTCATATAATCAGAGTGCTGATCCCTCCCCTGACCTCTCCCTGATATCCGTACACCCCATCCATAGGATGTTTTTGCAGAGCCTCAGCCAACATCCCATTCTATTTGCTGCTGGTTGGCAAGACTGGAAGCAAGGGCTAACCAGGCTTTCCATCCAAAGCCCTGGCACTGAGGGGACAGTGGAAAAACAGAGAAGTGCAGATTCTTTGGCTACTGCTTGTAAGGGTGCTGTCCACCACTCTGCCAAGGTGACGGAGGACACCAGATGCCCCGGCAGCTGCCTCAGTCACTGGGAGCTGTCGACATGGCTCAAGCCTCTCCAATCACAGCCCCAAAAACAGACAACAAGGAGGGTAAAGGTGGGGAGGGAAAGGAAAACATAGCGCGTGATGCGGTGCTGCTCTCTACAGCCAGGCTGCCAAGTCACTGGCCACGCTGTGACACGTCTGCCTCAGAGCACCAAGGATGGGGTGCAGCTTCTTCACCCAGTTCCACTTCCTCACCATCACTGCAGGTCGCAAGCAGCTCTGCGTGTTGAGAAGTCTGTCCTCGGGCAAAAGACCTAGGATCCAGCCCTGGCTGTGCATGAAACTGTGACCTTGGGGGGCTGAGTGACCTCTTAGAGCTTCACTTTCTTCATCTGTCAAACAGGATACTGGCCTAGACCGCAGCATCTTTCACCAGGGATGCCTGTCAGCAATTTTTTTCTAAGTACTTGTGACCAGTCCTATGTCTCAGAGATTCTGAATCAGAACTGGGGGCAGTGGAGCATGCATATATTTTTTTCTACTTATTTGGCTGTTTCTGAAGGTTACGAATCATCAGACTTAAGGACTCCTGTGCCCCTCCAGCTGAGGCCACTATGCTTTACTTTAGAGCCTGCACACAACAGGTATCAAATAAATGTTTGCATAGATTAATAAGACTCGAAAAAGAGACACGTCAGCATATGCTCACAATAAAAAGTGCTTTAAATTCTGTATCAGAGGCATAGCCCACAGTCCATGAGCATCCCAGCAAGAAGCCATTTATAATACTTGGACAGCATGAAGCAGAAAACGATGAGGAACAGTGAGGAGGTAGACATCCTGTGGAGTAGAGAAATTACAAAATGGGATGTATGGCTTGGTCCCACTTGGAAGCTGTGACAGGTCAGCAAACTACATATGTATGACCCACTAGCCAGGATGAGGATGTTGTTTATATCTGTGAATTTAAAAAGAAAAAGAATATGTGATAGAGACCGTATGAGATCTGCAAAGCCCAAAATATTTACTATCTGGCCATTACTAGTAATGTTTGCTAATCCCTGGGCTAGAAAGATAGAGAAATACACAGATGCAATTATACACCAAATTTCATGTTGTTATTGCAAGTGGCTACAAGTGGTTTTTATTTTCTTCTCTGTGCTTTGCTGTATGTTCCTAATTTCCTTCAGTGACCATGAGTTCTTTATAAATTAAGATTGCAAAAATGGTCTTTCCCTTCGAGAAAGCCATTGCATGTCCAAATAATCTATCTTAGAAATAATCAGAGATGAAAATAAATAATTTGGTAAAAAGGTGTTCATCACAGTGCCATTTACAATGATGAAAAATTAGAAACTCAAATGTCAGCTACCAAAGTAGATGATTAAAAATTATTGCATTTTGTTAAGATGGAATAATATACAGTTATCAAAAACTACATGTATGGCCCTAACCGGTTTGGCTTAGTGGATAGAGTGCAGACTCAAGGGTCCCAGGTTTGATTCCAGTCAAGGGCTTGTACCTTGGATTATGGGCACATACCCAGTGGGCAGTGTGCAGGAGGCAGCTGAGCAATGTTTCTCTCTCATTGATGTTTCTGGCTCTCTATCTCCCTCCCTTCCTCTCTGTAAAAAAATCAATAAAATATACTAAAAAAAAACAAACAAACAAAAAAACTACATGCATGGCCCTCGTTGGTATGGCTCAATTGGTTGGAGTGTCATTCCATACACCAAAAACTGGCAGGTTCAATTCCTGGTTAGGGCACATACCCAAGTTGCATGTTTAATCCTTGGTCAGGGCATGTGTGGAAAGCAGCCATTGGATGTTTCAACACATTGGATGTTTCAACACATTGATGTGTTTTTTTTTTCTCTCTCTCTCCTCCCCCCCCCCCACTCCCTTTTTCCTTCCCTCCATCCCTTCCTTCTCTAAGATCAATTTTAAAAAGTCTACATGTACGAAGAATTCTCAATGTCATGAGAAGGTGCTCATGCTCTACTGTTTGGTGAAATGTCAACACACAAAAAAACGATGTACAGAAAGACAACAAGTCAGTAAAATGCAAATGCAACAAAAAGTAATGAAAGAAACTACTCCAGAATATTAAAATTATAAACAGAATTTGTATGCAAATAGTAGATTTATGACTGATTCTCACATCCTTCTTTATTTGGTTCTGTGTATTGGAAATATTTTACTATGAGCATGTACTACTCTCAGAATAGCATACATACTGTAATAAAATTTTGGTTTGTTTTTGCTTTCAATTCTTCATGAGGGATTGAGAGGAAGTTCAAGAGGAGAAGACAACTGTGCTGTATTTTGAGGGATGAACAGGCTTTAGCCAGAGAAAAACATAGGACCGTCGGGCCAACAGAAAATCACAAGCTAAGACTCACTCACAGGCATGCAAGATGATCCGACTAGTAAAACACTCAGGGTAGCTGAAGCATGGAGTGTGACTGGCAGGGAGACAATCCTGAAAGCAAGGCAAGGGCAAATGATGGCAGGGTGAGGGTATACATGGGAAAGGATTTTACCCTTTTCCATGGGAGATGGTGGGGGAAAAGGCAGGAGGAGAGATACTTCCCTTAAAGCAGAATCAGGGATTGTGCCGAACAAGAGAACAGATAAATGTCTTCCACTCAGTTCCACACACAAAACAGTTTTCTTTTTCTCTTAACCTGGTTATACTATATTTGTGTCTAGAAATTTGATTAATTGGGAAATCAAGCCAACACATTCTTACTGTCCCAGGCATTACTAGAGAGCCATTCTGACCTCCTCCTAAAACCGGACCTAACAATCCCCTATGTTGCCTCACA
The DNA here is from genome assembly GCA_004026665.1 of Murina feae. Taxonomy (NCBI): domain Eukaryota; kingdom Metazoa; phylum Chordata; class Mammalia; order Chiroptera; family Vespertilionidae; genus Murina; species Murina feae. The sequence continues at coordinate 7,379 of PVJC01033596.1, read as the reverse complement.
GTTTACTTCTGATCATCAGGCTAAAGTGCCAGGCAAAGGGGAGCAAGGCCTGATGGACCCAAGACAGGATGAGGCTAAGTATAAGCAGAAGAAAGGGAAGAAAGCCTCACACAGAGGGGGGGAGGGGGATGAGGTAAGACAGAGCCAGGATGGTGGCTTCTCCAGCCGGAGGTCATGATCTTGGAGTAGAGAAGAGGATTCAGAGAGGCTGTGCTGAAGTCCCCTTCACGCTGGATTCCTGGCAGAATGAGAATGTGCTTCCTGTAAATCAGGAGGAATGCTGCTGGCAGGAGGCACTCAGACCTGCTCAAGAGGACTTTAAATGGAAATATGAGAGCAAGCGAGAAACCTCTAAGTGCTGAACAATGCATCGGGCAAACAAATATGTCCCAGATACAGGCACTACAAGAAGGGCTGGGGCTCTGGAATCGCAGAAGAAACCAAGAGAGGGAGAGACCAGCTTGAATAGCCCTTCAAGTCCCCAGTGGCCCTGGAACCAAAACAGAAAATGAGCTGCAGAGCTGAGGCCAGAGCCTGGGGGGAGGAGATCACAGTGCTACCGCGGAGGAGTGCCTGTCAGAGGTTATGCATAAGGCGGAGAGGGAGGTTCCCTCTGACGGTAGAAGCAACCTACAAGGAGGCTGTCATGGAGGGTTCAGCACAGGTTTCAAAGGTGGGCAAGTTAAGAGCATGGGGATCAGCATGCTCCCCTGATTCACAGGGACTGGAGAGAATTGAAGCTGCATAGGGCCCACATCAAGGCTCTCAAAATGTCTCTCTTTTTTCTTTTTTCGTGGCCAAACATGTCTGTATGTCTAGAGAGTCACCGAGCTACAGCCCTGCTGGTGGGGACACTTCCTCTGCATATTGTGCATACACACCTTTACAACAATACTTCACAAGCTGTCCAGTTTGGTTTGCATGTCTATTTCCTATGCAGACCACAACCTCCCAGATGCTGACGTAGTACCTTATTCAACTTATTCTCCCAGTCCCTGAAATGATAAGCAATGAACATGAAGACCACAGATGTCCATGCTGCATAAGTCAGGTACAACTCTCCTTCTGCCAAAGGCAAAGCATCTAACAAACTCTCAGTAACTGACCAACAGCGTGGCCCACAGTTAAGGGGCGCATAGAGGTAAGTGATCACTAGCGGGTTAATTCTAACCAAAGAAGAGCAATTGGATGCAGGGGCAGAAGATAAGCACTGGAAGATTGACACTATTGTTTGTAGCTATGATCTAAAGAAAGGGAGATTCTGGGACGTTGGAAAAGCAAATGGTAGCCAGAAACCAGAAAGGTACTCAGAGTAGACCCTGGGTAACAGAGGAAAGAGACCAATGAAGGTGTGTGGGGGGAAAAACATGAGTTATAGGCCTACCTAGGGTACAGCATGAGCAGGGGAGCTAGGACTGCCAGAGAGGGGAGGAAGAGCTGAAGGGAGCTGCGGGATTCGCTGGGGACAGACTTCCCAATATGCCTCTTTCTTCCCATGTGTGAAATGAGCCGAATCCTTGAGTCTCTCCAACCACACACTGGCTAGGAAGTGAGGAGAGCGCCAGGACACTCTGGGAGCTCCATCCACTGACCTGACACTTCTGCCCAAGTGAGAACACAGGAGCCTGGCACTCCTCACAATGGTGAACTGGGGGTGCTGCTGTGTCCACCTCATTGGAGTTCCGGGGACCACTCATGCCAAAGAACATGAAAGGAAAAGACTGCACTGAATTGACCCTGCTCAGCAACATTTTAATGGACTCTTATACCCTATGCACTTGTCACACTGTTGCATCCTCCCAGTGTCCTAGACCCTCCTTGGGCAGCAGACCTCACAGTCTTCCTCAGGATGACTTCTCTGACTTCTGTGGGCAGCTCCACTATTCCTCATTCTTCTCCAGCTCTTTGATGCTTCCCTATAATGTGAACGCCATGCACTTCTCTGATATTTCATAACCAGGAAGTGCTTTCCCAGCAACCAGCAAGGTGTCCTGGTACTTCAATCCTTAATAGATAACATCAGCATTCCCACTTTACAGATGAGAAAACTGAGGCTTGTAGAAGACCTTTTCTCCATTTTCCCCAGGACCACCCCAACATGTAGCCAGGCCTCTCCCAGTTCCTGAGCCAATCAAAAAAGATACAGCAATCATATCCAGTCTTTTCTAATTTAATTCTTTGCTGCTGAATAAACCCAGTAACCAAGGGCAATCCTAGGTTTTCATCATATCACTGTCTTTCACCCTCCTGTGCTGGTCCAGAGTGCAGAACCATGAATGTACCCCAAGGCTTCAGTCCAAAGCAGATGCCATCACCCTGGCCACACTCCTCAGCCATATGCCAATACTAGTACCCACCTCACTTTAACCAGCCCTCCCTCCCAGGTCATGAGGCTCTCCAGTGGTGAGGACTGACATGGAAGTGAGGAGTTCTCACCTGCACTATAAGCATAATCCTCTCTGGGCTGGCTGATCCAGTCAACCATCACTGGTCTACCCTCAAGCCTGCTACCCCTTCCAACACCAAGCTTTGGGCCACCCAGACCCTTCTACTGGCCTCCTCTTCATATCCATTCCCTGTCAACCCCAAACTTGCACCTGTTTCCCAACTTCCATCTTTCCATTTATTTGTTATGTTCTTCTATTACTAGACAAGTTGATCTGCTTCAAATGATACCTCAGAGAGGTCAGTTGATTTGCCCAAGACCACATGACTAATAAGTGGCAGAGCTGGGACTCAAACCCAGCTTTTCTAATTCCAAGCCATGTGTTTGTTCCACTAATTCCCAATTTCTTTCCACTGAAAATTCAGGAAGCCACCTATACATGAGAGGGTGGGGGGACCACATCCTAGTCTCTTTAGTAATCATTACAGCAAGGGCTAACAATCAGGAGGTAAGCACTGAAGACCGGGTACATACTAAGCACTTTATCTTCAGCCTTAGGAGGTGTTACTGTCCTCATTTTCAGGTGAGAAAATGAAAAAGTAATTTACTCAAGGTCTGACTAACTAAAGCCCATGCTTACAGACTACCACAGTGCTACAACACCTCTAGTTTAAATGCAATTCCAAGTGCACGCAGTGATTAAACTTATGCGTTAACTGAATAAGAAAATGTAGTTGGAGACAACCAGGTGCTAGAAAATAAATTTGAGACCAGATCAGGTAAAGCTGATGAATGCTAGCTATCACTCTGCAAACAGTCTATTCTACTAAAAGTAATAAAACTAAAAGTAATATTATTCTTAGACAATCTCCAGTAACTGTGAGCAAAAAATTGCAAGTCAGAATTCCTGTTTTGACTCTAGCTTTGCTCCTAACAGCTGTGTGACTCTGGGCAAGTCCTTCCCACTGTCCTTGATCTCATTTCCCTATCTGCACTAGATCAGTGGTTCTCATGAATATTGACACCACCCATGAGCTTGTCAGAAATTCAAATTCACGATCAGATTCTCTGAGAAGGGGCCCAGAAAACCCTCCAGAGTGACTCTGGTGCTCCTTCAAGCTTAAGAACCACTAGATTGGATGATCCCTATGATCCTCCAAGCTCTGTCCCTGAGAACCTTAAGTTTCCTCAGGGTAGGTAGCATCATCAAACTCCTCCCAGCTTTGCTCGTCTGATATTGATTGAGCATGAACTTCTGGCTCTCTCATCTGGCCATGTCTGACACTTCCTCCTGTGATTAATATAGAAGGCCCCAAGGAACGAACAATTTATTCCACTGCACTTCTTTTTTCCATTTACCACCTCAGCGGTAAGCATTCTGTCGCTATATTAAAAAATAAAATAAAGACATTAGCAAGGAAGTCACACCATGAGCACTGTGGCATCCTGGCACCATCTTAAAAAAAATTAAAAGAGGGTTTATCCTGAAGGCAAGTCAGTAAGGAACTGCCATATAATCTTAGATGGTACCTTTCCAAGACCAGCTACCTCTTTAGTACAAACCAGCTGAAGGAACAAGAGAGTATTTGCTTTGTACTCCAATAACATGTTTAAATGAAACAAACCATTTCATCCTGGGTCCTTGTATGTCAAAAAAAAATTCCAGATAAACCTTATAAGTATGAAAACTCATCCCAAAGAATACTATTTTCTCTGTACAGACTATCAACAAATAGACGGTTTATTGTTGCAAACCTGAAATAGTGCCTCAAAGTCTAGTGTGGAATATGAAGGAATCAATGAGGAAATGAATAAATGAATGAATGAATTAATTAATTAATTAATGGACACCTTCCCAGTGCTGCTACGAGAATGTGTATAGATGAGCAAGTTAAAATCCTCTTCTAAAGGAACTAAGTTTGAGGTTAGTGTGGGTGATGTCAAACCTGTCCACCCATCCATGCATCCAAACAACTGCCCATTCATTCAACAAGTGTTCGCTGTGCATCTGCCAGATTCCAGGCAGAAATGTGTGCCTTAAAGAAGTTAAAAGCCCAAAATAAAAAAGGCATATAGATAACTATATAAGGTGGAAAGTGCTCAGTGCCATGCAAGCACTACAGATAAAGGGCCATGGGAGATCATGGGAGGAAGTAATTATTTCCTGCTGAGGAACAAAATGTGGAATTCAATGTCAGCTTCATGGAGGAGGGGCTATGGACTCTGAAGATCAATTTGGATTTAAACAGGTGGTGGCGGCAGGGAACAACAACCAGAATGAGGAAATGTGACTAAGGAAGGAATGAGAGAAGACAATGAAAATGAGGCTCCAAAAGTCAGCTGGTCCCATGAATGGCAAGATAAAAATGATAATACGAGGAGACAGTAAATAGATCAGTGGTTGTCAGGGTTTGGAGTGGAGAAGGGAAGCATGAACAGGCGAATGAGAGAGGATTTTTAGGACAATGGAAACACTCTGTATGACATAATGATAAATATATGTCATTATACATTCATCCAAACCCACAGACTGTACAACACCGAAAGTGAACCCTAATGTAAATTATGGATTTGGGGAGATAATCAAATGTGACAAATGTACCATTCTGGCAGGAGATGTTGATAATGGGGGAGGTTCTGCATGTTCAGGGATAGAAAGTATATGAGAAATCTCTACATCCATCTCTCAATTTTGCTGTGAACCTAAAACTATTCTTAAAAAAATAGTCTTTAAAATTAACAAATAATTTTTAAGAATATACAGAGTTTACTTCTCTGGGGTTCTGCCACTGCCTTCGTTGCCCTCAACTTCTTCCTCCCAAACAGAGAGGGCTCCCTCCATCTCCTGGGACTGCACCCCATGCTGTGCACCTGCTTGCTGCCTCTGGCTCCCCAGCTCCGATGCCTTCTCAGCTGCTCCTCCACATCCTCCTAGTGTCAGTGCCTGCCACAGGCTTGACTGTACTTACTATGCCACATCTTTACTATTTTCTGTAATTTATAAAACACAACCTGCCCACAAGTTTGTATTTTTAATTCCTTAAGAAGTTTTGGGATCCAATCTGTGTCAAAATTGGTATTGTATGATAAAAGCCTCCATGAGTAAACCACAGGGCTTATTAGAAACGCAAACACCGATTTCATCATGAATGTTTGTTCTTGGTTTTGCATCAATTCATCTCAGTCTTCTTGAAATAAGTTCTAAGGATAAGTTTCCCAATATTCAAGGCTTCTTTTTTTCAAACCTTTACTGAGAACCTATGCTGTGCTCAAATTAAGCACCTTGGCTCACTTAACTCCCCCCCCCAACTGTGGTTCTTTAAGAGCAATGGATACGGTGTGGTATCACTGACCACTGAACCCACTTTACAGATAAGAAAAACTGATAAGGAGAATAGCAGAAGAGCCGGAAGCCAAAACCAGTTCTTTCAGAGTTCCTGACTGCTGCCAAGCATCCACTCAACAATAGAGACAGAATCAGGACACTTCCACCACTCAATTCTATATATACTAGTGGCCCAGTGCACAGATTCATGCACATTGAAAGGAAATTAATTAGAAGAAATATTTTAATATCGCTATTCACCCTTTCTCTATAATAGAAGTGTCATAGATGAAAGAAAATTAATGAAATGTATATGAAAATTATACATAAATTGATTAATAAATAAACATTAACATGATATAACAAATACATGATATAAAAACAAAAATATGATATAAAAACAACATTGATAAAAACAATGACTGATAAATTGATTAAACTTATTCTAATATCTCCCTGTATACCACATTAAGAGTAAAAACACTTTCAGAGTGTTTAACTAATTTCCCTTGTAATGAAGTATTTACAGCTTTAACTTTAACGTCGAACACTCTTCGAACTCAAGAGAAAGCAACATATAACTGATTATGTCTGAAAACAGGTTCACGTAGGAATATTCGTACTCTGTTTAGAATTTGTCCTTGTGATTTATTAATAGTCATCACAAATGCTGGCATCACCAGAAAATGCCTCTGAATTAATTTAAATGGGAGGCCAGTGTTAGACGGGAACAAATCAATTCTTGGAATCAGAACAACCCCTCCTTCTGCAGATCCTATTAATACTTCAGCTTTTATTATGTTAATCTAATCTAATAAAATAGTAATATGCTAATTGCATCACTCCACTATACCCAAAACCATGCCCACCAGCCCATCAGAGTGACTATATGCAAATTAACCCAACCAAGATGGCCACTGGCAGCCACTGAGCTAGAGCAAACAGGAGGCTAAGTTGCCCCAGCAATGGAGGAAGCTAAGCTTCCCACCTGCCTTGGCCAGCTGTGGCCTCTGCTCAAGAAAACAAAGTTTCAATTATAGAAGATAAACAAATGCCAGATACCTGCTTCCAGCCAGTCTCACTGGGAGCTTGGGTCTCCAGGGGTTGTGGCCAGCCTGCAAATAGCCATCAACCCTCACCATGCTGGCCAGGCACCCCAGCAAGGACCCCCACCCTGAAGGGGGTGTGGCCAGCCTGCAAACAGCCACCAGCCCCTCACCCAGGCTGACCAGGCACCCCAGCAGGATCCTCTTCCTTGAAGGGGATGTGGCCAGCCTGAAAATGGCCCTCAGCCCCTCACCAAGGCTGGCCAGGTACTCCAGCAGGAACCCCCACCCTGATGGGGGTGTGGCCACTCTGAAAACGGCCCTCAGCCCCTCACCCAGGCTGGCCAGGAACCCCAGCGGGACCCCCACCCTGATCCAGACACCTTCACAGCAAACCAGCCAGCCCCCACTCATGCACCACGTCTCTATCCTATACAATAAAAGAATAATATGCAAATTGACTATAACAGCAGAACAACTGGGAATAACTGGTCACTATGACACACACTGACCACCAGGGGCAGCCGCTCAATGCAGGAGCTTCCCTGGTGGTCAGTGCACTCCCACAGGGGGAGCTCTGCTCAGTCACAAGCCAGGCTGATGGCTGCCAGTACAGCAGTAG
>PVJC01033595.1:0-19263 GCA_004026665.1 Murina feae | reverse complement strand
CCCATAGCTCCCCTCCTCCCAGTTTCCACCCCACCTTCTGTCCTTACCTCCCCCCACTGTTCTCATACATAGGTGTATGATTATTGTCCAGTCTCTTCCCACACCCCCAACACCCTTTTCCCCCCGAAAATTGTCAGTCCTATCCCTTTCTATGCCTCTGATTCTATTCTATTCACCAGTTTATTCTGTTCATCAGATTTTTTATTCACTTGATTTTTAGGTTCACTTGTTGATAGATATGTATTTGTTGTTCATAATTTTTATCTTTACTTTTTCTTCTTCCTCTTCTCAAAGGATACCTTTCAGCATTTCATATAATACTGGTTGGGTGGTGGTGAACTCCTTTAGCTTTTTTTTGTATGTGAAGTTCTGTATTTTGGCTGCTTCCCTGTGTTGCTAGATTGGCTTTGTGTGCTAGGTGTCCTATAGGACCCAGTGGCTGAGCCTCCCTAGTCACCTGAGGTGGACATCCTTTTTAAAAAACATATATATTTTATTGATTTTTTGCAGAGACGAAGGGAGAAGGATAGTTAGAAACATCGATGAGAGAGAAACATCAATCAGCTGCCTCCTGCACACCCCCTACTAGGGATGTGCTGGCAACCAAGATACATGCCATTGACTGGAATCGAACTTGGGACCCTTGAGTCCACAGGCCGATGCGCTGTCCACTGAGCCAAACCGGTCAGGGCTGGACACTCTTGATGTACCCCTTTGTGGGCTGTGTGCACAGTCTTGTTGTAGTTAAGCCTTGATTCCTGTTGGTATCAGTGGTAGGAATTGACTTCCAGACCAATTGGCTCTGAGGACCAGTTGTGTCTACAGTGGGAGAACTGCTGTGCTGGAGACACACCCTTATGGGACAGGACTTGCTTCAGTGGGGCTTTTGTCTCACTGAGTCTACCTCCTGAGTGTGTCTCTTACGGATCTGAAGAGTTGTAATTTGGTGTGGTCTCACTCTGACCACTGTGTACACTGGTTCTTGGAACTCCAAGGAGGGGCAAGGTCAGCCACTGCCTGAGGCCACCCAGCAGGAGCTACAGAAAGATCTGCAGATTCCTTTTCTTTGGGGTTTGGAGATGTCCACATGAGGCCCAGCTGTGAAGCAATGCAGGGTGCTGACGAGCCTTAGGCCTTCTTTTGGAAGCTCTGGGGTTCTTTGACCTAGCTGCAGTTTGTTATGTTTTAGATTGCAAAAGGCCAGGCCATTCATATGCAAAAGCCTCTGCACACAGCTTGGGTGGGGCTGTAAATTGGGTGGGGCGGAGTCTCAGGGAATCACGGGGTGATGCAGACAGCAATGGTTGCCCATTGGCCCTGCCCCGGATAGGTCCCTGGGTCTCTGTGTCCCGTGGCCCCGTGCAGGAACAACGATCACTGCAAGCACCTCTGTGAGAAAGCTGCCCTTATGTTGCTGTCCTGATGCCAGAGGGTCCAGTTTCTCCCAATAGGAGTATGGGTTTCCAGAGTCTTGCCTGGAACTGGAGTTCAGAGCAGTCAGGAATTTGTATTGCCCTTCTGATTGAAAAAGACCACAGCGTACCCAGTTGCCAGCTGTTTCGTGTGCCTCCCTGTACCTCCACTCTTCCACACCTCTGCATCTCCTACCAGTCTAGATGTGCTTTTCTCTTTCCCTCTAGTTGTCGGACTTCCACTCAGCCAGCCTTCCCATTGTTCTGGATGATATCCGTTTTGTCTTTTAGTTGTAGTTTTGATGTGGTTGTGCGAGGCAGCAAGTTCAGGTGTTTACCCTTGCTGCCATCTTGGTTCCTCTCTGCCATTGCAGATAATTTTTAAAAATATCTATTTTTATTGATTTCAGAGACGAAGAGAGAGGTAAAGAGAGAAATAGAAACATTAGTAATCAGAGAGAATCATTGATTGGCTGCCTCCTGCATGCCCCCTACTGGGGATCAAGTCCACAACCCAGGCATATGCCCTTGATTGGAATCAAACTTGGGACTCTTCAGTCCTCAGGTCAACACTCTATCCACTGAGCCAAACCAGCTAGGGTGCAGGTATTTTTTTTAACTCTGTTATTATGATATCTATTTTTGACACTTAAATTTTCATTTTTCTGCTGAAATTCTGCATCTATTTATTTATTTTAAATCTATCGTATATCAGTGTCTTTATAACTAACCTGATAGTTACATATTAATAATATAATTGCAGTTATTTAAATTCATTATCTGATAGTTGGGGTATCTAGGTCATTTCTGATTCTGGCTCTGTTGAGTGCTTTTGTCTTGGCAATGAGTATTTTTTCCCCCCTCCTTGCTTTATTATTATTACTAGTGGTCCGATGCATGAAATTCATGCAAGAGGCTTGGCCCTCACAGCCGCCGCAACTTGCCTTGACTCTCATAGCTGTGGCGGCTTGCCTTGGCCCTCACAGCAGCCCCAGCTTCACCTGGAAGGTTCTTTGGCTTCCTGGTCTAATTAGCATATTATGATTTTATTATTATAGATTTTTTTGTTAATCTTCATTTGAGGATATTTTCCCATTTATTTATTTTATTTAAAAATATGTTATTTTATTTTATTTATTTTTTAAATATGTTTTTATTAATTTCAGAGAGAAAGGGAGAGAGAGAGAGTTAGAAACATCAGTGATGAGAGAGAATCATTGATTGGCTGTCTCCTGCATGCCCCCTACTGGGGATCTAGCCTGCAACCCAGGTATGTGCCCTTCACTGGAATTGAACTCCAGACCCTTTAGTCTGCAGGCTGACGCTCTATCCACTGAGCTAAACTGGCTAGGGCTAAAATATGTTTTCATTGATTCTTTTTCTTTTAGAGAGAGAGGAAGGGGAAGGGATAGAGAGATAGAAACATTGATGACAGAGAAATACCATTGATTGAGTGCCTGCTGCACACCCTGTACTGGGGATTGAACCTGCAACCCAGGTACATGCCCTTTGGTGGGTGGGCCAGCACTTTAATCACTAAGCCACACCACCAAGGCTTCCCTTACTTTTTAATGTAATTTTGAGTAAGTACTGGCCATTGTGTTCAGAGCAGTTCAGAATGAGGAATAGTATTCGTGTGTTGAAATAAGAACACCTCTTCAGTTAGATTGTGAGTGTGGGAGTCGAATCAGTCTAGTCAGGAGTTTAGCTAGGTTCAGTTTTGTTGTTGCTCTGATTATCTTTTAGTTCACTGATTCTTTAGCTGTGCTGAGTGTACTTATGAGTCCATTGCAGGTATTTTAAAAAAGATATATATTTTTAATGATTTCCGAGAGGAAGGGAGAGGGAGAGAGAAACATCAATGATGAGAGAGAATCTGGTTTCAAATTTCTCTAGTGTTACCTTTTGCATAGCATTGGGGCTGGGTTTCTGCAGGGTTTTCTTAACATTTCTCCTCTGCCCTCAGCTTTTGGTGTGCTGTGTGCCTATGTCTCAGAGGGTGTCTGTGCTTTGCCCCTCTCATAGTAGTAGATGCTGGTGCTTTCTAGCCTCATGGTGAGTGGTAGGTGTGAGTTTTCTGTCATCCATATCTGGCCTCAGTCTGATGCAGGCACTTTGCTCCCGGGTCTTGGAGATGGAGCTTTCTCATTGGTTCTGCTCTCCTCTGGTCGTAGGAGACTTATATTGTTCTAGGTCTTGGACTGTTTCTTGCCTCTCTTATAGGGTTAGTGGTGTTTTCTCTTTCTCCAGCCTTAGTGGGTCTTCCTCTGTGTTCTAGGGATGATAGGGTTTGCTGCTCTTTTTTTTAGTTTAAGAGTTTTGTTCCACTGGGAAGAAGGGTCTGGGTGAGGCTTTGTGCTCTGCTTTCCCACAGCCATCTCCTTTTTGAGGCCTGCACCACCTGTTCTCATTCTTTCTCGGGAGCATGGAGATCTGTGAAGAAAGCCATGTGTGGATGCTAAATCCTTTTGCATTTGTGGCTTCCAGGCATTTTGTACTTACACCCTACCGTTTTACAATTTGTAAGAAATTTTAGCTGAGTTCCTACCTACTTGTGTGCTGCTTGTTATTTCTTTTTCCATGATCTGCCACCGGTCAGCCAGTGCTCACATTCTGTCTTTCTCTGGAGGTGCCCATCTCACATGGTTACTCTGTAATCTCAGCCCTCTGATGGATTCAAGAATAGTTACGCTTTTGTAGATTGTCTTTTTCTTATTAGGGTGCAAGCAACACTGTCCAGCTTTCTTGATCTTTGCTTAGTCTCCATGTGCTTTCTGGTATGTTTTTCAAATCTAAACCTAATCGATGTCTCTTCATTGTTGCCCCGTAGTATTGTGTAAACAGTGGTGATAGAATTTTGTCACAATCTGTTCAGAGATAAATTTTACAATTAGTAAAAAATAATTTTGTAAAGATAGCTTATGGACTATTCTATGCTCAAGAAGAAGTATAAATTCTGATTTATAAAATTACTCTGTTGCTGCAAATAAATAGGAATACTAATAATATGATAAATAGCAATAGCTCAAATGCATTGTGTTCACTGTGTGACAGGCATATGTTAAATACATGTAGCATTGTCTGTGATGTGTTCCCCCCACCCCAATTCCTGCTCCAAGGAGGCAGCTTATTGTTGGTAATTGGGATGATTGTACAGAGCATGAGCAGGTGCAACTCAGCTCAGCTTCATTTGTCCTCCACAGCTCTTGCTAGTGACACTTAAAACCCAAGATAGAGTCTCACTGGATTTAAGAAACTTAATTCTTACTGCACCATAGGTTACTACTCAAAGGTTAGTTATCATTCAGGAAGAGTTTATATGAACAAGTGATGCCCTTAATCTGACATACATCTAGCCCAGTGGTCGCCAACCTTTCAGACCTCACAGACCACCAGTGGTCACACCCCCAGTTAGCGACTGCTGATCTAGCCCCTCTTGGCTCTTGAGTCAGAAAGCAAAACCAGAACCTTCCCCAGCACCCCCTTTTTTTTGTTTTTTGTCTGCAGCTTCCCAGCAGTCTTAGAAGCCTGCTTTTCCACACCTCTGTTTACTTCTTTTCACAATGGCCTTTTGATGCAGATAATGTAGATCCTATTTTATAGTGAAGAATTTGAGCATTAGAAGCAGAAAGTAATTTGCCCATTATCATGTAGCTTATAAATAAGCAGGAGCAAGGCTCAAACCAGGCTGCACTATAATGTTATTTACTGTGCAAGAAGGTATAACCCACCCACTCCTTGGACCCAGGTGCAAAACCCCCTGTATTTAAAGAGTTGTATTTTTTGTTATTCTCACCCAAGGACATGCTTTTCTTTAAAAAAATTTTTTTAGAGGAGAGGAGAGGAGAGGAGAGGCAGGAGAGGAGAGGAGAGAAAGAGAGAGAGAGAGAGAGAGGGAGAGAGAGAGAGAGAGAAAGAGAGAGAGAGAGATGTGAATGCTAAACATCAATCGGTTTCCTCCTGAACGTGCCCAACTGGGAATGGAACCCACAGCCAGGGTATGTGTTCTGACTAGGAATCAAATCCACTGCCTTTCCGTGTACGGGACAACGCTTCAACCAACTGAGCCACGCCAGCTAGGGCTAAAGGATTGTATTTTTAAATTAGTGATGGTGTATTTTGCATCTAGTTTATTTTAGTTTTAAAGACAAAATACTGTCTTCAGATGAAACTTTTATATCTAGAAGAATAGACAGGGAGGCAGTTTTTTAAGACATTGGATCAAAATTTTATATTGCTGGACCTTAAATGTCATGCCCTAAGAGCTGAAAACTGGAATTGAAACAAAACATCTAGGTCCTTTTACAACTTCCCCAGCATCTACATTTCCTTTCTTTTAGGTCTAAAAATAGTGTGTCTGTACCACTATAGGTAAGTTAGCACTGGACTGCCTTTAGTAGTAATGGAGAACCAGAAAGTACTGTACGTCTGATGGCATCAAAATGAGGCCTTGTATGTGGGGCTCTTCTGAAACAGTTGGGAAACTGAAATTCTGTGTAGTTGTAATTTCAAAATTTGTCAGCAAGAAGGTGTGGGTAAAGTGTGCCAGCAGTGGAAATGGTGGAAGTTAATATTTATTGGTACTTAGTTCTTGGGTGTGATTTGTTTTCTGTTGGTGGTGTTAATGAGGTCAGGCTTTTGTGTTATATAATGGGGAAGGCAAACTACTTTCAACAGCACATAGGTTTTGCCTTTGGTGCTAGTTGACAAGCTGTTCAAGTAAGAAAATGTGTGTGCATTAGCATAGATTCACCACCAGCATTAGAAAGGTAACTAAAAAACCATATTTTACTAATGGTGGTATCAGTGTCATGTTGACGTTTTGAGGCTAGCATTAATATAGAGAGAGCCCAGTTATAAATGTTAGTATTACATGGCATTGACCTCAAGTGATTTAACAGAAAACTTTTTAAAAAAATATTTTTATTAATTTCAGAGGGAATGGGAGAGGAAGAGAGAGATAGAAACATCAATGATGAGAGAATCACTGACTGGCTGCCTCCTGCACACCCCCCCACTGGGGACGGAGCCTGCAACCCAGGCATGTGCCCTTGACTGGAATCGAACCTGGGACCCTTCAGTCCGCAAGCTGACGCTCTATCCACTGAGCCAAACCAGCTAGGGCAGAAAACTTTCATGTATCTTTCAAAACAACTGAGTTGTACTACCAATCTTGAGTTAAGTGAATTTTTAAGTTATTTAAATATCTTTGTGGCTCTTCTTTTTCAAGCTCCCAATTGAAGACTTATGCAATTTAACATCCCAGTCGCTGCCCATTGCACAGACTTCAATAGTACCTGAATCTACAGAAGACATTCTCTTGAATGGATTCATTTCATTAGAAATGGAAGAAGAAAAAATAGAAACGGCACAGCAGGTGAGTGGCAATATTATTTCTAAGGATGTTTGATTATTTTAAATAAAGTATCTTCATACAGGGCTAATAAAAAAGATCCTAATTAAAAGTTCTGAACTTTTGAAACTATATAGGGTGGGACAAAAGTAGGTTTAGAGTTTGTATGGAAAATAATACAATAATTAATAATAATAGGAGAATAAACTTTTGTGTACTCACAGTTGTAAACTTACTTTTGCCCCACTCTGTAGTTAACAAAATTTTTTTAGAATGTTCTTGATTTTGTGTTAGTTGTGGCTGTTAAGTATTTTAAATGAACTTTTTGCCCAATCATATTTGCAATACAGAGGAAAATATATTTCAAGTTTAGATGTTGATTGATTATGTTTATTAAGGTTTTAGAATTTTATGTATTTTTGACTTCCCCCAGTGTATGTCTATGTTATGTCCTCCTCCAGCATGCAGTGTGTGTGCATACACACACAGGCACATACACATACCATTCTATTTTTAGGTAAACTTGTTTTATAATTTATCTTTATTGTTGAAAGTATTACAGATGTCCCTTCCCCCTGCATCCCCCACCTCCCCCTGCATTGACCCCTCTACTCTACTCCTGCCGGCTCCCCAGGCCTTCATACACTATTGTCTGTGTCCATGGTTAAGGCTAGGTAATTAAAAAAAGATAATTAAATATTCTCTTTAGGTGGATGCTTATAGCTACTTTTAGTAATGTAGCCTGTGTAATCTTCTCTTGTTTTTTGCTTATTCCTGATTAAAAATCTAAATGTTCAATAGTTTCTTCTGCCACTTCCTTTGCTCCTCTTTCTGTTCTGTGAAGAATCAAAGCTGAGGCATTTACTGAGTAAAACATAAAGCAAAAGTGCTGACCTGCATGTATAGTAAGTTGAGGGAAGACGTGCAGTAAAGTGATTAAGAGCTCTAGCTCTCAAGTCAGGTCCTGGATCTGAAAGTCACCTGTGTTGCTTACCATCCTTGTGAGCTTAGGAACATTACTTTTTATTCTTAGGTCTTTAGTTTCCGTATGAGTAAGCAATAATTATATACCTATATCATAAGACTTTTGCGAGAATTAAATAAGATAATGTATGTAAATGCAGTATGTGGCAGGCACACAATCAGGATTCAGTAAATGATAGCCAAGGTACTTGTCAAGCTTAGTCTCTAGAGAGAATAAAGCATACTTTGACTTCAAATCCCACTTGAGGATTATAGAAGATAACTTGCACCAGGCCTGTGAACTTACTTGGACTATTAAAATAATCTGGATTAAATTTGTACTTGTATATCTCTTTTTAAATTTAGAAAAATCTAATATATTGAGTTATAATTTATGTACAATAAAATGTAATCATTCTAAATGTACACCTTGGTGAGTTTTGACAAGTATCTATACCTGTGTAAGATATAGACAAGATAAAAAACATTTTCATTGGCCCAGAAAGTTTCCTCATGCTTGTCATGGTCATGGTCAATCTCTCCCATCTCTTTTTAATAATAGATATTTTCATAATATAGGGCCAGAATTCAAATTTAGGATTAGCTAATACAAAAGTCCATGTTCTTAACCCAGTCTGTTATATTATTCATGAGTTTATATTCTCACAATTCCTACTAGAGAATATTAATACTTACTGAAAGCCCAATGTTACATACTCTGAATTTGGCAAACTAGCAAATAGGCTTTAGCCTCTCAAGAAGAAATATTTCTTTTTTGCCTTTCTTTTATTAGTATTTATTTTATGCTGAATTTGCTCCCAGGCCATAAGTTTTTGCTTCTTCAGTTTCTTCTAGGACATCTTTTTCTTTTGCGCAACCTCCTCTTCTGGTTTAGAAGCAATCCGCTCTTTTTCAGTAAGAGTCCTTTCACTAGCAGGGAGAGCTCACGTATGGGTTAATCCACCCCTGAGCTCTGTAGGTTTTATGCTGCATCTTGGGAGCTTTGTTCACCTGGATGTGCTCAATGACCAGAGAACCTACATCTAAAGCTTAAGTTGAGCAGTGTTCTCTGCATATGTAAGCACGTGCACCAAAAATTCAGCACTGTTTTTGGGCCACAGACCCTGTGTCCAGCCCACTGTTTTGCCTGGGCGTATCTACCAACTGCACCATCCTAACGATGGAATGGCACACATTGCTTCTGTAAAGTGACATCCTTCAGATACTTGGTGGCTTTTCGAATATGCATACCCTTGATGGCCTAGGCAGTCTCATGAGTGTTCTTAAAGTGGACATGAAGATTTGAGCCTCTTGATTTGCATGATTTTGTAGGGTTTTCTGGGTCAAATGAATAGTGAATCATTTTCAAAGGTCACCTCTGGCCACTTTGGGGATGAGCAGAAATACTTATTATGTATTATATCTTTAATACTCTTTTTTAATTAACTCTGAAAATGACTCATTTTTGTTTTCTTATTTGTTGAATTTTACTGGGGTGATACTGGTTAACAAAATTACATAGGTTGCAGGCGCACAGCTCTACAACACATTTTCTGTACACTATACTCAGTGTCAGATTTATTAAAAACTCACCATTTATCCCCCCATACCCTCTCCCACCTTCTCAGCTCCTCCCTCTCCCCAGCAGTCACCACATTGTTGCCTGTGGGCCATTGTTTTTAATATCCTTTGCTTTTTCTAGCATGTAGATATTGACTATACAATTAAATTGTCTCCGGGTTTAAAACCAGTTATTAATGTCTAATCCCCAAACAATAAGAATTAGTGTTACTCTTTTGACTTGCTGTTTAGTATGTAGCCACTTTTCATTTTGTCTGTTTTAGTTTTGTTGACAATATAATATTCTTCATTTTTCCAGTTTTTCTCATGGTTTGCAAAGCTACAAACTCAGATGGATCAGGATGAGGAAACTAAATATAGGTATGTGGCTCTTGTATTTGTTGGCTATCCTAATTTGTAGATCATAGTCATCTAAAACATTTTGTAACCGGT
This sequence comes from Murina feae, assembly GCA_004026665.1. Classification (NCBI taxonomy): domain Eukaryota; kingdom Metazoa; phylum Chordata; class Mammalia; order Chiroptera; family Vespertilionidae; genus Murina; species Murina feae. Next base: position 9,522 of record PVJC01033595.1, on the reverse strand, counting down.
GTTTCTAAATAAAATTAACATACAAAGAAAACTCCAACAAGCAGTATTTTCTTTAAAAGTAGCCAGGGAGAGGATTTGGGTTAACTGGTATTAGAAGCTGTGTAATTGAAAAAAAAAATTACATTGTGATTAATAAATTGGGGTGGGGGGAGGCGAGGGTGGGGCGGGCAGACATTGGTTTTTAGATAACTGTAGGAAATTTGGGTTCAAGTGGTAGTTGTATAGGAACTCTAAGAGGTGTTTGTTGCCTTTCTTTAGAAGGGGAGACCCAGGAGACTTTATGGATGGCCACCTAGCTTCCAGGGTGTAACTGTGTTGTTCTGTTTATGTATATTGATAGCATGGGAGAAATGGTGGTATAGAGTTTCTGGCGGATTTGGGGACTATGGCTTGTATTCAGTGAACATTTATTAAGTGACAGTAATTGCTAAACATTGTGTTAGGCCCTTTGATGTATGATTCCATTTAATCTTTATAGCAGCTCTGTGAGAAAAGATAATATTCCCATTTTACAAATGAGCAAACTGAGCCTGGAGATATTAAAGTAGATTGCCTAATGTCATGGAGACTTGGGCAGAGCTGGGATTTACACTTAGGTCTTCTAATTTTGAGTCCAGAATTCTTCCCATGACATTACACTATCTCTCAAAGGTGGAAGTGACCTGAAGGATTGACCTACTTGATGCCTTGGGATGGATGGTCCTTGTGTCTCAGACTTTGAACGTTGAACTGGTGATTCATTGCCTTACATGTGAAAAGCCAGTTTATGGCTTCAAGGCTGATTCCTTTTGTTGCTCCTTTAAAAAAAAGTTAAAAAAAATATATGTACCGTCTTTTCCAGCGTATGAAATGACTTTTTTAACCCAGGAAAATATTCTCAAAAGTTGGGGGTTGTCTTATATACCAGGTGTCGTGTTATAGGGAGGGTACTGAAACTTCCAAGCTGGACTGGAAAATCTGAGGTTGCCACATACAGTGGTGGTGGCGGGGGCGGGGGGGAGCTCAAAACGGCCACACTGCATTCATTTCAGTGGAGCCGGACTGAGACCACAAGTGTCTCCGGTCGGCTCCTTTTTGTGCACATACGGTCTGTGTCCGGACTTTTTAACCCAGGAAAATCTTCTCAAAAGTTGGGGTCGTCTTTATACGCTGGAAAATACAGTACTTATTGATTTCCGAGATGAAGGAAAAGGGAGAGAGACTGATAGAAACATCAGTGCTGACAGAGAGTCAGCTGCCTCCTACATGCCCCACGGAGGATGGAGCCTGCAATCCAGGCATGTGTCCTGACCGGGAATCAACCATGACCTCCTGGTTCATAGCTCGACACTCAACCACTGAGCAACACCGGCTGGGCTGTTTTTTTTTCCTTTTATTGTTTTGTTGTTGCTCCTTCTAGTTTCAATAATTTTTCTTCGTAAGTATTAAAACAGTCTGTAACATAGCTTTTGGTAGATTTCTGAATATAATGAACTGTAGTGAATAGGCCTGACTTTCCTCCTGAAATTCAAGTGTTTGGGGGGGAAAATGAGACTTTGTTGTTTATTTTCTATGTTTATTGGGGGAAAATTTTATTGCCAATCCCCTTTTGGTTCTGTTTTCTAGACAGATGAGGGATTACTTGTCTGGGTTTCAGGAACAGTGTGATGCTATATTGAATGATGTAAACAGTGCTCTTCAGCATCTGGAATCATTGCAGAAACAGTATCTTTTTGTGTCCAATAAGACAGGAACCCTACACGAAGCCTGTGAACAACTCCTAAAAGAACAGGTAATTTGGAGTAGCAGAGAGGGTCAGTGATTATACTTACTATTTTATTTTAAAATAGATGAATACTTTTTAATTCTAGTTTCCTTAATTTCTCCAACTTAGATATTGAACACTGCTCTATATAAGGCCCTGTGCTAATAAGAGTGCAAAATACTATATTGACAGCCTTCTTTTCATTCTAAATAAGCTTATGTGAATAGGGGCAAGGATAAGCTTTCCTATGTTTTGAGCTATTAGATCTCAGTACACTTTCAGAGTGAAGAATGTATATTAATTTGCCCTGTCTACTCTTTATCATTGATACTTTTGAAACAGACATAGCGTTTATGGGTAATGATGGGGTTTAAGAAAAGATGAAGTAATGTAGGTAGTGTTTAAATTATGACTTAGACTATTTTCATTACTATGTTTATCTCAGAGTTTTCTTTATGTATGTTCTGTTTTTTAAAAGGCAATTAATTTATTATTGTAAGGTTACAAAATAGTATAATTTACTGTGAGAATCATTGCTGATTTTAGTCCATGATGGCAAAAATCTTTGAGCATTATTCTGAAATCACATGTCTTATGTATATCAATTTTTGAGACTGGAGTGTTGACTTTTATGTTCTTGTAATAACTGATGTTTCTCTTTTAAAAAATGCAAGTCGGAACTTGTTGATCTGGCTGAAAACATTCAACAAAAGCTTTCCTATTTCAATGAATTGGAAACTATTAACACAGTAAGCATGTTTTTTACTTTTTGTAAAGTTAGTGACTTTATTTTATATTTCCCTTTCTGAGAATAATCTTGAAACTTGTAAATTGGCTTGAGTGATATTTTAACTTAATAATTTGCTTGCTGAAAGTATTCCTCGTTGTGGCTGATGGACATACCATTACCACTTCAGATTTTTTTCAAATGTGATTTAAGTAAAGTTCTGTTTAAATTGTATTACTGTTACAAAAAATCTTTTTGTTGCCCTGCCGGTGTGACTCAGTGGTTGAGTGTTGACCTATGAACCAGGAGGTCATGGTTCTATTCCTGGTCAGGGTACATACCTGGGTTGTGTGCTTGATCCCAGGGGGTGTGTGGGAGGCAGCCAATCAATGATTCTCTCATTGTTTCTCTCTCTCTCCCTCTCCTGAAATCAATAAACATATATTTTAAAATATTTAAAAACTCTTTGTTGGTTACCTCTTATAGTCTCTTATTTATAAGCTGTGAAAAAGATTATAAGAAGAAATATTAAATTTTAAATCTTGCCGTGGTTGAACTACTATCTATATCTATCTATATATATATAAAAGGCTAAGTGACCGTCTGACCATCTGACCGGTAGCGATGATGTGCACTGACAACAGGGGGCAGACACTCAATGCAGGAGCTGCCAAGCTGCGGTGACTTGGCAGTGGCGGTTCTTGGGTGATGTACCCCGGAACCAGAGAGGAGGGAGCCTGACTCTGGGGTGTGTCACCTGAGAACTGCCCTCTCGCAATCCGGCAACCCTCAGGGGATGTTGGAGATCAGTTTTGGCCGATCTCCGCAAGCCAGGCTGAGGGACCCCAGCTGCTGGAGGAACCCCGCTCACTCTGCAGATACCCTTTGTGCTGCAGCGCCACCCCTGGTGCAGCCTGCTGGGAAGGGACTGTGGGAGGTTGGCTTTAGGGCGTGTCTGGCCCGTCTTGTCCAGTCCTGTCCCACCAGCTACCCTCTAATTAATTTCCTTGCAATGTGCATGAATCCGTGCACTGGGGGACTAGTAATAATAATAATAATAACAATAACATGTTTTAAACTAATCTCATATGTAGTGTGAGGAAAAGTATAGTCCTTATAACGTATTTTTTTTATCCCAAAGTAATAGTCTCAATAAAGACTGCTGTGTAAATGATATTTCTGGTTCATAAAATAATCATAACTATAATCACAGTATGTTATTTAAATATTAATCGTAATTATAATTTACTAAAAGGTAGAAGTAAAACTAGTAGTCAATTAACAATGGAATAGAATAGGAAATAGTTCATTGCCAAGCTATTTGTATGTTGAGATAAGATATAATTGGCTGGTTTTACTTACATTTTATATACTACATAATAAAGAGCTAATATGCAAATGGTTGGGGCTGGGGGACCTGAGTCTGCGCCCCCCTGCCCGGCGGGGCTTGACAGGGTTGGGGCTGGCCAGGTCTGGGTCTCGCGTGATTTTGAGGTGCATGCGGGTGGGTGGGGACTTGACTCTGGGTGCTGTGGCGCACCCCAGACTCTGACAGGAGGGAGATTTTCATATATATTTTAGTAATTTTGTTTCATCTCTGACACTTCTATTATAGAGAAAGGGCAAATAGCAATATTAAAATATTTCCTCTAATTAATTCCTTTTTAAGTGCATGAATTTTGTGCACTGGGCCACTAGTATATTATATTTATACTAGAGGTCCAGTGCATGAAATTCATGCACTCAGGGCGGGGTGAGGGGAGTTTCCCTTAGCCCGGCCTAGACCCTCTCGCAGGCAGACATTTCTCTCGCAGTCTGGGACACCTTGCTCCTTAGCACCCGCCTGCTCGCTGCTCCTTATCACTCAGCTCCCTGCTCCTTGGCACTGCCGCAGAGGTGGGAGAGGCTCCCGCCACCGCCGGCTTCTGGCTGAGCGGCACTCTCCTGTAGGAGTGCACTGACCACCAACGGGCAGCTCCTATGTTGAGTGTCTGCCCTTGGTCAGTGCACATCATAGTGTCCAGTCGTTCTGGTCGTTCTGCCATAATGGTCACTTAGGCTTTTATTGTATAGAATATATATTTATATTGTTACATTTTATATATTATATATATTGCTTTATGTTTTAATATATAATCTTATATATTACATTGTTAAATTTCATACATATATATTACCTATACTTATATTGTTAATGTTATTTATATGCTTACTTATATTTTACTTATATGTATTATATTTTATTTTCATAGTATGACTGCTAAACATAGTATGACTGAGTGCTACTTAATCCTTTAACCTTGGGAAAATAGCCAGTGTTTGAAATTAGGAAATTTATGTATGTTTTTTACTTTTTGTAAAGTACTAGTAAGTGGGAAGTTTACATACTTGATGTGTTCTTTTAATATAACACTGTACAGTGGTGTAATAGAAAATACTTGCCAGTTCATCAAGAGCCCTGTTAAAACTCACTAAGAATAAACTGAATTAAATCAATATCCTTTTTGTTGTTGTTTTCTTAATTTTCACCTGTGGTGAGAGCTAAAGAGAAAGGGAGGGAAACATCAATGTGAGAGAGACACATTGATTGGTTGCCTGCCACACCCATGAGCACAACCAGGGCTGGGAATTGAACCTGCAACCCAAGTATGTGCCCTTGACCAGGAATTGAACTCATGGCCCTGTGGTGTGAGGGTTGACTCTCTAACCACTGAGCACAGTGGTCAGGGCAGTATTCTTTTTTAGATATTCTTTATTGTTACACATGGGGTACATTTGAGGAAATTTTGGTCACTCAAAATGTAAAGACATTATGCTTGGCCGGTGTGGTTCAGTGGTTGAGCATTGATCTGTGAATCAGAAGGTCATGGTTCGATTACTGGTCAGGGCACATGCCGGGGTTGCAGGCTCGATCCCTGGTGTGGGCATACAGGAGGGAGCTGGTCAGTGATTCTCTGTCATCACTGATGTTTCTCTCTCTCTCTCTCTCTCTCTCTCTCTCTCTCTCTCTCTCTCCCCCCCTTCCTCTCGCTCTCCTCCTCCCTCCCTCTCCCTTCCTCTCTGAAATCAATAAAATTATACTTAAAAAAAAGTAAAGACATTAGTATAACTGTTATATCCTAAAAGGAGATATGCTAATTCTAATACATAATTTTTAAATTAATTTTTGCCTACATATATTTTTATGAATTAAAGTTTTTTCTTTTTCTTTAAAGAAATTGAATTCTCCTACATTGTCTGTGAATAGTGAAGGATTTATACCTATGCTGGCCAAGTTAGATGACTGTATAACATATATCTCATGTCATGTAAGTTATGCTGTTTTTATGTTTTTTAAGAAACCTTAGCAATCTATTAATTTGCTTCTTAGACTATAAAGTAATTATTTCTTCTGAAGGGAAAAATACCTCTAATGTTCTTGAAGAAAAACTGTGGTAAATTTTTAGTCATTATTGAGAGAGATGTAAGAAGTACATTCAGCTGCTGAGGAAGCCCCTGGAGTAGAATGAGGTTCTGACTGACACAGCTTTATCCCATCTGAAAGAATGAGCAATTTTCAGGCTGTTGAATTTCTGTCATGCTAGATATTATTCCCCAAGGATTTATTTATAGCTGTATTTATTTCCCCCAACTCATATTCTTTTTCTAGTTGAGTCTGACATATTAGACTTGAAGTCTATGGAGCACTGAAAATATATTTTCCTAAAAACTACTAATATTTATTGAGCCCCTATTTGTGCCAGGCATAGGGAATTTGGCTGTGACCAAGACAGTCACAATATTTGTCTTCATGAAACTTTTAATCTGCATAAGTCCGTTTTTAGAGTTTCATAGATAGCTTTACATAAAGGATGTTTTGGTTTTCATTGAAAGTTTGCTTTGTCAGCATTTGTTTCCTCTTTGTAAATCTTTTCTTTTTCTTTACAGCCAAATTTTAAAGATTATCCTGTATATTTACTGAAGTTTAAGCAATGTCTTTCTAAAGCTTTGCACCTCATGAAGACTTACACTGTGAACACACTACAGAACCTCACAAATCAGTTATTAAAAAGGGTGAGTTAACTGGTGAGGTTTTTGGTTTGTTTTTGATTCATTTATCTTCTATAATCTTAGTCTGAGAGTAGGACTTAGTAAATCCAAAACATTGTTTACTGTTTGTTAAGTAAGACTATGCATTGAAGTGTTTTTGTGTGTTTTTTTTTTTAATGTATATTTTTACTGATTTCCGAGAGGAAGGGAGAGGGAAAGAGAGATAGAAACATCATGGATGATTGATCCGCCTGCCTCCTGCTCACAACCTGGGCATGTGTTCTTTTTTTAATTTTTTAATTTTTAAAATTTTTTATTTATTTTTCTTTCTTTGTTGATTAAGGTATTACATATGTGTTGGGCATGTGTTCTTGACCAGAATCAAACCCAGGAACATTCAGTCCATGGTCCTATTCTCTACCCACTGTGCAAACCAGCTAGGGCAGCATTGCAGTTTTATTTATAACTAGGGGCCCGGTGCACAAAAATTTGTGCACTCGCGGGGGGGGGGGTGTCCCTCAGCCCGACTTGTGCCCTCTCACAGTCTGGGACCCCTCGGGGGATGTCCACCTGCTGGCATGCCTGGCCAGCCTGGGTGAGGGGCTGATGGCTGTTTGCAAGCTGGCCAAGCTCCCCAGTGGGGACCTTCACCCTATGGGGGTGTGGCCAGCCTGGGTGAGGGGCTGAGGGCTGTTTTCAGGCTGCCCACAGTCCCTTCAGGGTTCAGGTCCCTACTGGGGTGCCTGGCCAGCTTAGGTGAGGGTCTGAGGGCTGTTTTCAGGCTGCCCACTGCTCCCATTGACCCAGCGTCCCAGTGAGGCTGGCTGGAATCAGGTTTCTGGGGTTTATTTATCTTCTGTAATTGAAACTTTGTTGCCTTGAGTGGAGGCCTAGTTAGGCAATGAAGCCTCCTATTTGCTTCAGCTCTGTGGCTTCTATAATTGAAACATTGTTGCCTTGAGCAGAGGCCTGGCCAGCCTAGGCAGGCAGTTTCAATTCCGTTGCTGGTGCAACAGAAGCTGGTGCAATGAGAAGCTCTGTGGCTGCTGGCTGGGTTAATTTGCATATTGTTACTCTGATTGGCTGGCGGGCTTGGCTTGGCTGGCGGGTGTGGCTTAGGTGTCTCAGAGTGATGGTCAATTTGCATATTACTCTTTTATTAGATTAGATAGAAAAAGTGGTTTATATTGTATCTGTCCAGCAGAGTCTTATTTTAAAAGACTATATAACTGTGGGAGCTATTCATTATTAATTATAAATAATAAAGGTTCAAACTATTTGTCACGTAAAACATTTTCTTACCTTTTTATGAAAATATTGGAAGGAAATATGCCAAAATAATAAAAGTGGTTCTATCTGAGTGATGGGATTACATATGATGGATAATTTGAAAGTTTTTTCTTTACATGTGGTAGATAGTTAAATTTTCTATGTTTAGCAAATGTATTTTTATTGAGTACCTCCTAAATGCTTTGCATTGTTCTAGGAATTATACAGTAGTGAAAAAGAAGCTATCAAGGTCCCTGCACCATGGAGCTTATTTCAGGAGATAATCAGTAAAGAAGGCAACAAACAAATTAATCATTTGCAGATTGTAGTAGATGCTAGGTGGGAAATTAGCAGAGTGCTGAGTTAGAAAATAAGAGTGGAGCTAGCTAGGATGGTCATTTGTTGCCTAAGAAAACAAAACCTGAAAGATTATGCATTTTATTTTTTAAGTTTTTTTTTAAAGAACATTGAATATCTTCTGACTTTTGAGTTACAAACCACTGATTTTGGATTGCATTTTTACTCTTCATACTGATCTTAGCTAAGATCACAGCTAGACTATATAATTTTCCTATTTTGTAAATTTATTTTTTATTTTTTTAAATTTAAATGACAAATTTTTAAATCTTTATTGTTGAAAGTATTGCATATGTCTCCCTTTCCCCCATTGACCTCTCCCAGCTCACCCCCACCCCCAACCCCAGGCCCTCACCACCCTATTGCCTGTGTTCCTGGGTTACACATATATGCATATAAGTTCGTTGGTTGATGTCTTCCTACCCATGCCCTGTTCATGCTTCTATGTCTTTTGATCTAATTTTGTTCATCAGTTTATATTGTTCTATTTTGTAAAATTTTTAATAGGTTTTAGAAACTAATACCTAATAAGTACTACCACCTGCTATGTATATTGCTTTACTATTGAGCTGCATTACTTTATGAGTATAGATTATCACCATTTAATGGATGCTCTGAATCTCAGAGAGGTTAAGTAATTTGGCTAATGTCCTACCTTCAGTAAATGACTGAATATGCAGCTGAATTCAGGTCTCTTTACTACCAAAAATTCATGTAACGTGGGGTAAGTTTTAGTTGTAAAAGAGAGATGATGATTCCTCGTAATTAATTTCTTATTTGTAGTAATAATATTAATCTCTCGCTCAGATTTTTCTCTCTAAACTTTTGGTTAGTGTATAGGCCAAGAAGTAACTATTTGAAATGATGTGCATCACATTTTCTGAATACCTGTTTGTTTGCTAATTATCTTGCTTCTCTATCCTTTCCCATGTTTCTTTAGGATCCTTCATCTGTACCTAATGCAGACAATGCTTTCACACTATTTTATGTGAAATTTCGAACTGCTGCTCCTAAAGTCAGAGTAAGTCTATTGTTATAAATAGGATAGTGGTATGAAATTTATTTAGCCAGCCCTTTTGAAGTAATACTGTATGTTAGGCCCTTTGCTTATACCAGGAAAATGAACATAAATGAAAGAAAGGTAGGCTTTGTCCTTCCACATTACATTGCATTATGTTAGAGTGTCTCAAGACCATGGAGTAGGAAATACCTCCTGAGATGCTTAGGGAATGTTTCTAGATGAAGGAGATATTTGAGCTTAAACTACTCAGATTTATAGTGGATTGGAGGGGATTGATTACTTATAGAAAATACGAATGGTTAATAAATATGAGCCCTTGTTTAGCTTCAGTGGAGAATACATTCAATTTAAGGTTAGGTGGAATTTTTTTTTTTT
>PVJC01033594.1:0-19386 GCA_004026665.1 Murina feae | reverse complement strand
CTGCACTGTCCCGCCCTGCAGCCGCTCTGTGCACTCGGGAGGTCCCTCAGCCCGGCCTGTTCCCTCTCGCAGTCTGGGACCCTTCGGGGGATGTCCACCTGCTGGCATGCCTGACCAGCCTGGGTGAGGGGCTTTAAGGCTGCCCACAGCTCCCATTGACCCAACGTCCCAGCAAGGCCGGCTGGACGCAGGTTTCCTATAATTGATGCTGTTCCTTTAAGGCAGCCTTTTACTAACGAATCCTCCTCTCTGCCTCACCTCCCGGCTTCTATAATGAAACAATTGTTACACTTAATTGTTGCAAATGTGCGTTTTTGCTTCAGGCCAAAGGCTAAGGAGCCAATGAGCAGGTAGTTTCGCTCTCGCTCCTGCTGCAACAGACGCTGCCTAAACGTTTACTCAGGTCCGTGAGTGGAGCGGCAGCCATACCTCGTGGCTTCTATAATGAAACAATTGTTACACTTAATTGTTGCAAATGTGCGTGTTTGCTTCAGGCCAAAGGCTTAGGAGCCAGCGAGCAGGTAGTTTCGCTCTCGCTCCTGCTGCAACGGACGCTGCCTAAACGTTTACTCAGGTCCGTGAGTGGCGACCGCCATGTTGGCTGGGCTAATTTGCATACAGCCATTCTGATTGGCTGTGGGCATCCCGGAGAAACGGTTAATTTTACTATTTCGCTTTTATTAGTTTAGATGACTGGAAGGGAGAAGTGGATATAAGGTTGCTATCTTGAACTGTAATTTTATCTAGCTGTCTTTTTTGTTTAATCACTTTTATTTGATTTTTTAACCCTTTCAGAATTAATTTTAGTATTTAGAGTTTAAGTGAGGCTTTTTCTCCCCATCAACTAGGCAATCTCAGCACCATGGTTAGAGAAGCTTAACACCAATGGTTAGCATCTCTACTCACAAACAGATTAGGTGTTAAAAGGCCATGTGCACATCCAAACTTAAAAGGATTTTAAGCTGTTTTTCTTATGTTTTTCTATCGAACAGGAGTGGAAGAGGCTCCTTAGTTCATTAGAGCTTTAAAATTAGACTAGGACTTTTACATTAAACATCTGCTGAACAGATAACTCCCTGCCCTGTCTATTTTCTCACATGTTCTAGTGTATATTTTTGTAGCTGTAGCATCCTTACTTGTCATCCTAGTTGGGTTGATTTAAGATTCACTGGTCATTGAACATATAGGACCATCCCTGGCTTCTTATGAAGCTGTTACCTACAACACTTCATCACTCTTGGCCTTATGATTCTTAGCCCTGTCTTAAATTAACATTGTTCTAATAAATATCTCAGTGATTATTCTCTAGGCCAGACTTTGAAAACTGATAGGCCACACAGATGAGTTTTGTTTGATCAATGTGTTGATGGTGAGTGTAGAGGGGTGGAAGGAGAGTTACCTTGCAACATTTTAAAGTTGGAGTATTTCAAACAGAAATCCAGATTTCTCTTATCTCTTGAGGTGACTACCTGGCAACACCAGGGCTGAATTGTTAGGTAACAAAAAAAATCTACTGATCAAGCACTTTTGCCATCTACTTTTCCTGTTTCACTGATACCTGCCATTGAGGCCCTTGAATTTACAATAGATTTTGTTGCCAATAATCACTCATTTTAACCTTTTAAAATTACTTTTTTTTTCCTCTTAAGTTTATCACATAGGTTTGGTACTATCAACAAGCTTCCTGATTCATCGTTTCAGAGTTGTTTTTACTGTTGAATAATTTATCCTGTATTTATGTGCAACATTGATAATTTTCTTCTTTTGGCTTTTAAAATTATTACCTATCTAATAATAGGATAATATGTAAATTGGTCGGGACGCCATGAAATAATGACCGGTCAGCAAGCTGCATCCCCACCCCCTGCTAAGGCAGCTGCGATGCCTGGAGTAGATAGGATAGGATATGATAGGAGGAATAAGAAAGGAGAGAGAGAGGAAGGCAGGCCTGCATGTAGACAGGCCGAGAAGAGAAACAAATACAGAAAGGAAACAAGAAAAAGATGCAGGAATGGAAAAGGGAAGGAAACATGGGGCTGCACGTGGGAGGGGATGGCAACTGCGGGGGAAGAGGGGCAAGTGGAGCAGCAGGTGTGCCCAGCAAGGTGCAGGGTGCAGGTGATGTGGAGCGAGGAGCCCGTCCCAGACACAGGAGGATGGCAGTGACCCCCAGCACAGGTCGTTGGCGGGGAGGCACCCACGGGTCCTGGGACAGAGGGGTGGACAGTCCGAGGACTTCCGGGCGGAGGCCTCGTGGGCCTTGGCCACCCTCGCTGGGTCAGGCGCCCCACATTGGGAGGGGAAGTGCAGCTTAGCTGGGGTGGAGTTGGACACAAACGAGGGTACCTCTTTCGTCCCCGAGGGCTGGACCCCAAAGACACTAGCTAGGGTTAGGTTGGTGGCGCATTAAAGTGTACTTTGTTGACCAGAAGTTGGGGCATCCCGGGCAGGGAATGGGAGGAGGATGACGGTGGGGAGGCTGAGGAAGGGGCAGGGGTGGTGAAGGCCTGGCTGGGGCTGGGCCCTGGGCTGGGGGTTAACACCCTCTGAACAGAAGCTTTAATATCAATGTGTACTCTGGCGGGGCTGGAAGCAGGTTTAAAAGAGAAACCAATGAACATGACGGTGGTGGGGTGGAGGGGTAATAATAGGGAAGGAGGGAGGGAGGCAGGGTTCAGGCTCACAAGGGAGTAGTAGGAAGGAGACATACATGGGGAATGAAGGGAGAGAAGGGAGGAGAGGGGCTGTGGGAGGTTCAAAGGGAGGGAGGGAACAAAAGCAGGAAAGAGGAGGATGCTAAAATGGGGTGAGGCCAGGAAAAGAGTTAAATAAAAAGAATAAACAGAATGTGAGAGTGAGGGGAGTTTAAAAGGAGGAGTTAGTAAGAAAATTAAGTACAGGGTGATTTTTAAAAAATGTAGTCGGACATCTCCTGAGGGCTCCGGGACTGTGTAAGGGTGTAGGCTTGGCTGCCGCTCCCCCCTCCCCGCCCCCTGTGCATGAATTTCATGCACCAGGCCTCTAGTTTCATTATAATTGTATCCCTTGTCTAATTAGCACTTTTTAACAATTACTGTTTTTTATGCTAAATGAAAGACTTACTGTTTGTATAAAATCTTTCTAAGAAGGATAAACTGGAGTCCAGCATAGCGGCAGGACCAAAATAAACATATAGGTACCCAGTGCATTGTTGATAATTTGCAGAGGTGACACATTTTCGCTGGCATACATGCCTTTATGTTAGGCTCTGTTTTAGAACTCCTTTTACAGTTTTCAATTGCTCATCCTCTCCCCACTAAATTTTTGTATCTACAAAGCAAGCCCTCTTCCTTCATGCCATTTCCCCTGGAAACTTCTTAGCCTTTTTTTTGTGTTCGTTTTCTTGATACAATTTACAAGAATTGGTCTAGTAACAAGTGTTTATTGGTTGCACTGACAAGGCAAACACTCTGCTCAGTTGTTTGGTGATTTGTGTGAGAAGCTATCAGTGTGGCAGGTGCTCAGTGTCATTAAAGTCTCCCTTGTGTATTAGGAACAAGAGCGGATTCATGGATGGCTTAGAGCATTTTACTTTTAGACATTGTAGGGAAGTGAGTATGAGCAACAAAAAGAAACTTGGAACCTTTTGATTCCTGGGCAGTTTTGTGGGAGTCTTCGTTGAGATGATCACCACAAGGCACTCCCTCCTCCCTACTTGGTCACTGAGGCTAAGTTTCATTAACTTTTTTCTAGGAAGCTAGTGGGCCCGAAGAATAAATCATGGTGGAAATAGAAGATATCCCTTGCAGTGCATTGGTCACTGCACTTTTGTAAACTTCCACACTTATTTTTGGATTAGTCTCTTTCTGATGAAAACTTCAGGGAAGTTATTTCATGAGACACCAAATCATCCCATTTTTGTGGGAACCCTGAGAAGTTTACCAAATAGTTAAGTAGTCAGAAATAGAAAAACCCATATAGTAGGATATGGTGACTTTTCTTAGTGGTGTGAACCACACTGGGGTTTTTGACGAGTATATGTTTACATGGCTGAGTTGTGGGAACAGGCGCTGTTGCTGGGTTTGCTGCCTTTTTCTTTGTCCCATCCCCACCTCCTGCTTCTATCTTGAGCTGCAATGCTTCTGTAACAGCCAATGTGGCTAATCTCTGCAAGACCTTTGGTGAGTGTCTTCATTGCGGAAAAGATGCATATTTTTAATCAGCTAAAATTCCTGTGACATAAAATTTACCATTTTATCCATTTTAAAGTATACAGCTATTGACTTCCAGTACATTTACATTGTTTTGCAGTCATCATCAACGACTGTAATTCCAGATCATTTTTATCTCCCCCAAAGAAACCTAGTACTAACTAAGCTGTCACTGGCCATTTCCTCATCCTCCCTGCACCTGACAAGTACTAATCTGGACATTCATGTAAATAGAATCATGCACTATGTGTCTTTTTATATCTGCTTTCTTTCACTTCGCATAGTGTTTTGAAGTTTGTCCATATTGTAACATATGTTAGTACTTCATTTCTTTTATGGCTGAATAATGTTCCATTGTAAGGATATACTACATTTTGTTTATTCATTCATCTATTGATTTGGGTTGTTTCCACTATTTGGCTATTATGATGCTGCTATGAATATTCAGGATTTTGTTTGAACATCTGTTTTTCAGTTCTCTGGTATATAACTAGGAATGGATTTGCTGGGTCATGTGGTAATTCTATGTTTGACTTTTTTGAGGAACCAAAAAGATACATGTGAAATACTAAAAAATAATGGTGAAAATCCCTTTAGAATGGACCATCATATAAGACATCATGTTTCCCAGTTATGTATTAGAAAAACTTTTCTTTAGGGTGAGGCAGAACTGGATTCAAATCTCAGCCCTCCTAATAACTAGCTGTGACCTTGGGCAAGTTAGTTAACCTTTTGTAGCCTATTTTTTACCTAGAGCACGCAGATAACTCATTGCTGCCACAGGGTTACTGTAAGTATTCACTGAGATGGTATTACATAGAAAGTGCTTTTTTTAGCACAGTGCCTGGCATAATCAACAAATACTGTAATAATTATTTTAGGATAATACACAGTCACCAAAGCCTGATGGCTATTCATTGCCACAGAGATGGCTGTGTACTTTGGTCACACCAAAAGGGAGATGACCCAAAAGGAAATGACTTAACTTTTGGTGTTTTATGGTATCTTTGCCATAGATGTTTTGTATTTTTACTTTTGGATTAATGTATTGTCTGTTATCAAAATTTGTAACATCCCTATTTTCTAAGATGGAAGGAAGGACCTGTTGCAGACAAGTGACAGTTGTTTTTAACTTTTCATTTGATCATTGCTTGGGTTCTTCATGTATGAACCACTTCCTGGTTCCACTCACAGCGAGGTCATAAGATTGCTAGTGACTGGCCTTATTTCAGTGCATAAGGATTTAGTGGCATTACTGAGTTAGTAGCTAGTCCACCAAAAATGACTTTTTCTAATCCTTAAAAAATATTTTTATAAAAAATTAAAATCTGACATGAACAGGTTATTCAGAGATTATCAGTTAATAATATTTTTATTAAATGCTTAAAAAAAACCAGGAATTTATATACTAATTTTTAAAGTAGTATATAACATTTTATTTATTTACTACAGCGATTTTCAACCAGTGTGCTGCAAGAATTTTTAAAAACATGCAATCTGACTATTTAGTCAGGGGCACTGACCTCTGTTCCCTTAGGTGCCAAATTAAAAAAATGACAAAGCCAACACAACAATAGCCATCTGGTGTGAATGAATCAAAATTATACCTTTTTTTTGGCATTGGAGAATTTTAATAATTAGTTTGTGTCATGAGATGAAAAATGTATTGCTGATTTACTAGAATACCTAATTACATATTAGAACTATTTTGTACTTATAATTTAGGAACGTTTTTCCAAGGCATGAAATATTATTTCTATAACCTACTTCTTAAAATTGATTATTATTTTAATGGATCAAACATAATTTACCCATTTTCTTAATGGACATTCATGTTGTTTCTAGTCTTTTCCTGATCATAAACGAGGCTGTGATGACCATTTTTGTAGCAAAAAATTTATACACATCCATGATAATTTGGGCTAAATTTCTAGATGCAGATGTTGTTTTGGGGGCAGAGCATTTGTATGTATTTAAAATTTTAAAAATCAGTTTAGCATTTAATAAATACCCACTCTGTTTGCACCCTCCCAAGACTTCAGCTCTTTTATATCCCCATTTACAATTGCATTTATTTTTGTTATACAGGGTACCACTTTGATTTCTGTGGTTGCTATTTGTGACTAAAAATGTCTTTCACTTGAAACCCTACCAAGCAGGTGAAAATCACTTTGGGCCATGGAGTTCTATGGCAGTGCAGCATGAGAAGCAGTCTTATTTGTGGTCGGATTTTCAGGGTTTGAACTTGGTTCTGCCATTTCCTCGCCATTACTTCAGACAGCATTTTGGTGTGCTCGGCCTCCCCTTTCATTCCTTTCATCTGTTTCTCCAGCCTTGTTTGATGTAAACCAGTCTGGTTTGGTAAAGCTTATATCTCTATTTCTTCCATTGGAGCTTCTTTTCTTTGGCCACTTTATTGAAGGATGATGGATAAAATTGCTTTCCTGTGTTCTCCCTGGGTGATAGTTCTGCGAATACATTCACAAGCCTTCACAGAAAATCCCCTGGGATCAAGCCCTTGTCAGAAACATCTGCCACTCAGAGCAGTGTCCAACTGCTAATGAATCCATGTGTTGACACTCCCTTCCTGTTTTACTCTGTGTTCTTCACAGCTCCCTGGGTTCATATTCCAAAGTAAACTACCTGTATCCAACCCTTTGTCTTACCTTTCTATTTCAGTGGAACCTAGGCTGAGTTGCAGTTTTTTCATGTTTAAATTTGGAGAGAGTAGTGTCTACCTCATATAATTTATTTGTTCACCAAATACTATGTGCCAGTACTATGTGCCAGGTGCTATTCTGAGGATGGGAATATAACAGTGAGCACGACTGTTGTGTTCTGATATGAGAGACAAAGAAGGAAACAGAATAATTTCAAATAGTGAAAAATGCTTTGAAATAAGCAGGGTGGTGTGCTCCAGAGCAATAGGTACTTGGGGTATTTTCCATCCATCTTTAATTTTGTTGAAGTCAGGGACATGGTTTAAAATGGTTGTGTAAATGGGGCCAGTTATTAATTCAGTAAGGATTTTATTTATTTTAATCATAATTTTAATTATTATAAAATATTAGGGGCCAGTGCATGAATTCATGCACCTTGAAAGGAACTGTGGGCTGCGAGGCTGCAGTGGGTACAGGGGTGGGTCTCGGCCCATCCTCTGTGCCCCTGCCTGGCCCCTCTTGCGACAGCCCAGTCCCCTGTCTATCAGCAGCCCCGCCACCGCTGTCGTCACTGCTCCCATGCGCTGATGGTGCCGTTCTGGCTCACATTTGCTGATAGAGCTGAGCCGGCACCCGGTGCGAGCGCCAGGTGAGACTGGTGTGCAGGAGCAAAAAAATTTCAGTAACCGCCAGCGGCTTGCCTCAATGACAGCGACTGGCACCCTGCCTTGGTCTGGCACCCCTGCTCACCTGCTCCCACCATCCCACTGTGGCCATGTTCTGCATGCACCCCTTGATGGTTAGCATGTCATAGTGACTGGTTGTTAGGTTGTTCCACCGTTCAGTCTATTTGCGTATTAGGGTTTTATATATATACTAGGGGCCTGGTGCACAAAAATTTGTGCACTTGGAGGGGTTCCCCTCAGCCCGGCCTGTGCCCTCTCGCAGTCTGGGACCCCTCGGGGGATGTCCATCTCCTGGCATGCCTGGCCAGCCTGGGTGAAGGGGCTGATGACTGTTTGCAGACTGACCAAGCCCCCCAGTGGGGACCCTCACCCCATGGAGGTGTGGCCAGCCTGGGTGAGGGGCTGAGGGCCGTTTTCAGGCTGCCTACAGCTCCCATTGACCCAATGTCCTAGCGAGGCTGGCTGGAATCAGGTTTCTGGAGTTTATTTATCTCCTATAATTGAAACTTTATTGCTTAGAGTGGAGGCCTAGGCAGGCAACTAAGCCTCCTGTTTGCTTTTGCTCCGTGGCTTCTATAATTGAAACTTTGTTGCCTTGAGCAGAGGCCCAGCCAGCCTAGGCAGGCAGTTTCCTCCATGGCTGGTGCAATGGAAGCCTCCTGTTTGCTCTAGCTCCGTGGCTGCTGGTCGCCATCTTGGCTGGGTTAATTTGCATACAGCTGCTATGATTGGCTGATGGGCGTGGCTTGGCTGGTGGGCATGGATTAGATGTCTCGGAGTGGTGGTTAATTTGCATGTTACTCTTTTATTAGATTAGATATATAGGTACTTAACAAATTTTACTGTCTTAACCATTTTCCCCCTCCCCCCTTTTCTTTGGTTAATCCTTATTCAAAGATACTTTTTCCATTGATTTTTTTTTTTTTAAGTGAGAATGGAAGGGAAGGGGAGAGACACACACAGAGAGAAATATGAACATAAGACAAATATCAATTGGTTGCCTCCCATATGTGCCCGATTGGGGCTGGAGATCAAGTCTGCAACCGAGGCACATGCTCTTGACTGAAATCTAAACTTTGACCCTTCAGTCTGCAGGCCTGTGCTCTATCCACTGAGCCAAACTGGCTAGTGCCTGTCTTAACCATTTTAAGTATACAGTTTAATGGCATTAAATTGCGCATCTACTTCTATTGCGCATCTTTTCATTTTGCAAAACTGAAATTTTTACCCATTAAACAACTCCTCATTCATCTCTCCCCCAGCCCCTAGCAACCACCATTCTACTTCCTGTCTCTATGAATTTGACAACTTAGGTACCTCATATAAGTGCAATCATACAGTATTTATCTGCTTGTGTCTGGTTTATTTCTCTCAGGATAATGTCCAAAATGTTTATCAATAGTGTAGCTTGTGTGAGAATTTCCTTCCTTTTTAAGAATGAATAGATATTCCAATGTATGTATATCCCACATTTTGTTTGTTCAGTTACCCATTGCTGGACACTTGGCTTTTGTTCCATCAGTATTTATTGAGTCCCTTTTATACATCAGTCACTTTTTATTACACAAACACATACTGACTGCCCTTAGGGGCCAGATTCTGTTATAGGCATGGGGAATGCTGCAACAGTAAACATACTAGACTAAGTTGCTGCCTCCAGGGAGCATATATTTAATGGGACTGAGGATGGAAAGATGGACAATACACAAACATATTTCTTGATTCTAAATGAAAGTTTTTTATATTTTAGTGTTTCTGAAAGTGGGGTGTACCTTATAATTTATGACAATTTAGAATTATATTTGTCAGTGTTTCTTTTTTAGTGACAACTAAAAGAATGGTGTATCTTGCAATCAATTTGAATGATAACTTTGATGAATCACTATTTAACAAGGCATTTGTTGGTAAGTGCTATGAAAAAATAAACCAGAACAAAGGGGATAGAGGGTTACATCACTATTCACAAATAATGTGATATTTGAGCAGAGCACATGCTCAGTTCAAATGATATTTTTTTCATAGTTGGACTTCCTCCCTGAAGGACGCAGTTCTGTTCTGATACAAACTTCACTATGGACTGGCAGCAGCTTGTGAACTGGCTACTTTGAATAGCACTGGTGTAGAGGGTTGGAATCCTGGCAGATGGAGGTAAACATGGGGGTTAGGAGCATTTTGCAAGATGGGCTCAGATCTTATAGGCATGGTAAGGGCAAAGGTGACAGAATTTTCCGTCTTAGTAGCTGGCAACAGTTCTTCTAGTTGCTCAACAAAAATCTTTGGAGTCATCTTTGACTTCTACATTTGCCCATTTTCTACACCCAGTCAGCCAGCAAATCCTGCCTGATGTACCTTCCAACCATCTCCCAGTTTTGACCATCCTCACCTAAACCACTCTGGTTCTGGCCATCATCATGCCAGGATCATCATGATAGCCTCCTTACCTGTCTCCATTCTTCTACACTCCCCTTCCTGTGATGTCTTGTCAATTTAGCAACCAAAGTGGTGCTTTGAAAATATGTTTGATCATGTGATACTCCTGCTTTAAACCCCTCAAACTGATCCTGTCACTCTGAGGAAAGATTGAAGTCCTTTTGATGGCCTACAGAGCCCTCCACTATTTGGTCTCCCACATCTTTGACCTTATATCCTACTTGTCTGCCTTGTGCTTATTCTGCTTTTAGCTGCCTTTGTGGTCTTATTGTTTTTTAATTATGTTGAGCATGTTCCCGTCTCAAAGCATTTGTCTGCCAGGAATACTGTTCCCCCAGATATCTGCTTGGCCTACACTTCCACAGGTCTCTGCTCAAATCTCACCTTACTTGAAGGGCCTTTTATCACCCTACGTAAAACAGCACCCCTCTTTCCTTACTAGCACTGTGTTTTTCACTAAACCAAGATAAGCTAAGTTGTGCTGCAGCAGCAAGCAATTCCAAAATAGTGGGGGCCTAAACAGCAAGGTTTTTTTCTCACTGATGGTATCCCTCTGTGGCAAATGATGTGGGAGGTCCACTTCACACTGTCTTTAACTCTAGGATCTAGCTGATAGCATGGCCACCATCTTGAGTACTGGCAGAGGGAAAGTCCATTTACTGGCTCTTCAAGTATCTGCCTGGAAGTAATGTCTATCATTGACTTGGCCAAAGTGAATCATGTTGCCATACCTAACTTCATTTAGGGAGGGGGAATGGGTGTGTGGCAGTCCTATCCTGTATTTTATTTTATTTTATTTTATTTTATTTTAAATATATTTTATTGATTTTTTTACAGAAAGTAAGGGAGAGGGATAGAGAGCTAGAAACATCGATGAGAGAGAAACATCGATCAGTTGCCTCCTGCACACCCCCCAGCGGTGATGTGCCCGCAACCAAGGTACATGCCCTTGACCAGAATCAAACCTGGGACCTTTCAGTCTGCAGTCCGACACTCTATCCACCGAGCCAAACTGGTCAGGGCCCTATCGTGTATTTTATTTTATTTTTAAAATATATTTTATTGATTTTTTTTTTACAGAGAGGGAGATGGATAGAGAGTTAGAAACATTGATAAGAGAGTAATATCGATTAGCTGCCTCCTGCACACCCCCCACTGGGGATGTGCCCACAACCAAGGTACATGCCCTTGACCGGAATCGAATCCAGGACCCTTCAGTCTGCAGGCTGACGCTCTATCCACCGAGCCAAACCTGTCAGGCCTATCATGTATTTTAAAAGAGACCAAGTAATCTATGATGGATGATATAGCCATACTCTTTACCCTGCTTAATTTTACTTTCTTTTTTTGTTTTTAATATGTTTTTATTGATTTTCAGAGAGAGGAAGGGAGAGGGAGATAGAAACATCAATGATGAGAGAGAATCATCTATTGACTGCCTTCTGCACACTCCCTACTGGGGATTGAGCCCACAACTTGGGCATATGCCCTGACCAGGAATTGAACCATGGTTGGTTCATGCTTCATGGGTCAATTTTTCTATAGTATTTATTTCCATCTGACCTAATGCATAGTTGCCTTGGTTTGTATATTTTCTTTTCTCTCTTGCTTAGACTGAAAGCACCACAAAAGGGGAGGGATTTTGTCTATCATTTACTGCTACAACCCAGGGCCTAAGATAATACATGGTCAAGAGTAGGTGCTTGTTAATTTTAGAGAATACTAAAGCATGTCATTCATTTATTCACTTGGTAACATGTAAGCCCAGTTAGGAATGTGGAGCAGGGAGGCTTGAGGAGAAAGGATGAGATGGTGTGAAATAAGTTGGAGAGTAGATTTACTAGAAAAAAGCAGTTTGAGATTTGAGACAATGAACTTACCATGAAATCTTGCAGCTTAGCGATTTGATTTTCTTCAGTAATGCTGAGTTACTCAGGAGCTGGCCTGGAAGAGGCGGCAATGAATGCTCCTTGCACGAGCCTATTTCACAAGGATCCGTGGAAGCCCAAGCTGAGGAAGAAAACATGGTTCCAGCTGCCTTGCATTACTGTTCCATGTTTGGCCCTGTCAGAATAATAAAGGAGCTTGCCTTTACTGGAAGCCCATTCTCCTGGGGTGGTGTGATTGCAGTTGTAGAAGCAGTTTTCCCTATTTCATTTACTTCTCATAACACTTTTGAGGTAGCTTTCCCTTTTTTTTTTTTTAAATATATTTTGATTCTTTACAGAGAGGAAGGGAGAGGGATAGAGAGTTAGAAACATCAATGAGAGAGAAACATCGATCAGCTTCCTCCTGCACACCTCCTACTGGGGATGTGCCCGAAACCACCGTACATGCCCTTGACTGGAATCGAACCTGGGACCTTTCAGTCCGCAGGCCAACGCTCTATCCACTGAGCCAAACCAGTCAGGGCTCAGGTAGCTTTTCTTATCTTCATTTTACAAGTTTGGAAAACTGAGGCTTAAACTGCTGGAGATAGAATTTAGGTTGATTAAGCTCACAGCCATGGTGCTCTGCTATACTTTTGATGTGTACTTATTGTTTCCTCTATATTTATTGAGGCCATGGGGACCCTCTTATCTCGGGGATGGGGAGCTCTGTTAGCTTTGTTAGATTCCTTGGAGCCTTGATTGTGTCTTAGTCATGAAGACTGTATGCAACACTGTACTAATGGTTCCAATTTAGATGTTGCAAGACCTTGCCAGAGAGGAAACAGTTGGGCTATTTTTATATACTTACAAACTCATTACCAACTGTAATTAGTAAATTCACTCCTAGGGAATTTCTTGTGAATGCTATTAAAGTGATCCTTGTACAATCTGAGAATGTCTCCATCAGTGATACCTTTCTGTGGTCTGTCCTGTTGATGTGAACCTTTTTTACATGCAAGGAGTTGTGCTGGGCTTTATTGCAATAGAGAGAAGAGAAAGCAGGTGGCCTTTCTTTAGAAATCTTTAATGTAGTTCAGAAGGCAAAACAGGTACAAAATTCTGAATATTCAAATAGTCCCTGGAAACAGGGGTGCAGAGTTGGGGTCTGCTCCTTGAGCTAAACTCCTTCACTGAGATGGACGAAGGGAAGTGTAAATGGTGGTGTAATTTGAAGCCTGCATAATGTTTAGAAAAGGCTCTAAATGGAAAACCAACTTGGGCTCTAGTTATACTCATGGTGGATAATCTCAGTAGGCCACTGCAGTCAATAATGTTATCACTTTTAACCACATTTTCATTATTTTTAAAGTGTTTATGTATGTGAATCCTGTGCATGCTCAAAAGCTAACCGGTCAGTTTGATAGAAAGCATAGTCTTCTATTTCTTTGGTGACCATGTTCTGAAAGGTACTTTATGCAGGTTACTGGCTGTTACCTTGGTTTCATCTCACATAAGAGCCAACCGACAGTGAAAACCTTGCCGGTAAATTCCACTTATTTTCCAGTGCCCTTTGGTCACTTACCTCTGAAGTAGATGTTTTGAAATATATGTTAATGGGAACTAAATTCTAGAGTTTGTGCAGTTTATTTTCATTTTGTTTTAAAAAATAAATTCTCTTGCTTTTCTCACTCGGGTGAGTTTTTAAATCTTAGAAACAATTCTCAAAGTGGTTTTCTTTTTCCCTTTAGACAAGGCACCTCTATCTAAGAGTCTTTTACTGGTCCCCAGTGCCCTGTCTCTTTTGCTGACTCTACTCCTGCCACACTGTCAGAGGTTCTTCCTGTATGACCTCCAAGCAGTCAAGGATGACTTTCAGGTGAGCTCTGCTTCATTGGCCTTTGAGACGGGAGAAGGCAGATTTCCCCCTAGATTTGCCTTTTCTTTCTGCTACTCTTAGTCCCTCAAAGTCTCTAAATTTGTAAGAAATACTATTTATCATTAATATTCTATTAACAAGTCCTCTAGTTTTATTTAATGATGTTTTCAGCAAAACAGATTCTAATGAAGCAATTGTAGCACTAGACACTATCTCTTTTCAGTTATACTTTTTAGCATGAAAATGCAATTTATAATTTCAAGAGAATTAAAAACAATGTTAAATTTGGTTTTTAATGATTAGTATGTATGCTTAACATTTTAAAAACCTGCATCAGTTTGAATATTGATTGGATTATCTAAGCTCTTTCAACTCTAACAAGATTGTTGAATCTACAAATTACTTGTATAGTGGTGGTTAAACCAAGTAGGAAATTTCTCTTGGGTTTTTGCTGCTGGGAAGATCAGAATTCTATGGTTTTCAAGATTTATGGGCTAATTTTATGGAACATGCTGGTGCTGGGTCTTATCTGTGAGTTGGAGTATTAGTGCAAATTGTGGTGTATGAACCTGCCACCTTTTCTTTGCTAGATATTAATTATCCACCTGTATGTCATAATAATGTAATTAATACCACTCAGGTTAGTTTCACCAAGTTCCTGTGAAGGTCTTTTAGTTATTTTCTGTTAGAATGTAGTATAGATTCTTGTTTTAAGTTCAGTTGCTATAATACAATGGTTCTCAATTTGGCTGAGAACCACTGCGGTAAGGGACTGAAGTTGGTATCTTCCTGATTTGAGGGGTTAATTTGGTTAATCTGGCTAAGTAGGCAAGCATCCCCATCCACTTCATCACTTTAAGGGCATCTATGCTCTGGAGATAAAGAGGACAAACCACTTTTTTGTCCAGGAATGTGAATAGGCACATTCTCCTGCTAGAATCTCTAAGAAGCTCTCACTTTGCTTTCATAAGAGCAACTACAGAGATACGAAGTTTCAGTTCTGCCTTGGGAAATCTAAACATACACATACATAAGACATAAGTGACATGAAATCCTCAGGGATGATAAATGAAGTAGGGACCAGTATAGACTGGAATAGCTCTGGAGAGCCGTGAGAGAGGAATTTTCCCTTAGGTCTGAAGGAAGGGATGCCAGTTTATTAGCAGTAGAGAGAGAAGAGCATTTTACTTCCCAAAACAACATGTACTTCAGACCGTTAGGAGTACTGTATAGGAGGCATGGTTGGAGACTAGTGCAGGGTTATGTTGGATGAGGACAGGAGGGACAGACAGTTGAAGGGCTTTCTTTCGCACCTGTGGAATCTCCCGCATTTTGACACTTAAGGTAGAGACCCTGCCTCTAGTGTTTTTCAGGTTGAATGCAGGAGTAGCTTTGCTGAGTGCGAGTCAATGATCAGTTTTTATCAGGAGCAGGCACCTTATAGTAATCTCCAATGATTTTCTTATACCAGGTCACAGGTTTTTGTGTCCTTAAGCATAGGACAAATTACAAAATTATTTAAAAGTGTAGTTTCTATTTTATTTGTCATTAAAACATCAGCAACAAATGGGATTCTATAAACTCAGTTTGTTAGATTTAAAGAATTGTAAAGTCTTAATGTCCTTAATTCCCCAGATTTTCCTAGTGGCTCACAGGGCTTTGCCCTGAATAGAATATTTTTTTAGAGTTTAAAATGTGGGGAATAGAAGACTTGGAGCTATTTTTCATGGTTTCTGCATCTTGTTCTGCAAAGATGATGATGACGGTCATCGTCATCTTATATTTTAAAGCACTAAATAGTTTACAAAGCATTCTCATTTGATCATGTTGATGGTCGTATATGCTGGCCTAAAGATTCAATGTGATTCTGGTGCAGTCATGGCATTTCTGAGGGAGAAAAGAAATTTAGTTTAGAGGTGTCACCTGTGATCCATATGTGTGCCATCATGGTCATTGCTAACTGATGATGGTGCTGCTTCTCCTTAAACCCAGCTGTGACCTTAACACAGCGTTATTGGCAGCCATCCCCATTTCAGCTAGACGGGCATGTGAAATGAATTCTAATGGCCATCCCTAAACCAGTCCAGTGCCCTCATATTTTGGAGCACACCGATGACGAAGACTGTCTTGGTTGGAACTGAAATGGAAGTGAAATGTTTTGACAGTTGGTATAGTCTATATTCTCATTTATATTGTGATTATTTATATTTGCAAGAACTTCTGTTGGCAAGGTCTTAGACAAGTAAAACACTTTCTCTGTGCATATTCTCCTTATTTTAAAATAGAGTTAATTTTACCAGTGTTCATCTTAGCATTCCTCACAATAGCCTAAAGGTGGAAGCAATTCAAATGTCCATTAACAGATGAATGGATTTTAAAAATGTAGTGCAGATATACAGTGTAATATTATTTAGCTATTAAAAGTAATGAAGCTCTAATTCATGCTTTAACATGAATCTTGAAGACATAATGCTAAGTGAAGTAAATAAGCTAGACACAAAGGACAAATATTGTATGATTCCACTTACATGAGGTACCTAGAATAGTCAAATTCTTAGAGACATAAAGTAGAATAATGATTACCAAGGGCTGAGGGGAGGGGAGAATGGGGAGTTATTATTTAATGGATACAGAGTTTCTGTTTGGGATTGTGAAAAATTCTGGAAATAGTGGTGATTGGGGATACAACATTATGAATGTTCTTAATGCCACAGAATTATACATCTAAAAATAGTTAAAATGATAAATTTTATTTTATGTATATTTTACCAAAACAAAAACAATACAAAAGAAAAGGTTAATATTTTTTGAACCTATTTTATAAGGTAATTGTGAAAGGGAAATAATATCAGAATGTTTTACAAATGTCATTGGGATTATCTTTAAATATCTGGAAACTATTTAAGAAGTCTCAAAATAAGCCTTTGAGTTGTTCTTTCTTCTTTGTATAGTCCCTTATATATTTTATGTAAATTAAAAGTTAACTTTTTAAAAATATTTAAACCTAGTAATATTTAGCAACAGTTGCCATAATTTGCCTTGTATGTGGGTTGGTATGAAGTAGGTTGAGCATTAAAATTAGGCTTAGAAATAGATATTATTGAGTTTATTCCTAAATAGCTTTTCAGTTACACCTGTTTTATTAAATAGCATAAAAACAAACATGAGCCTTTCATTCCAGCTCACATATATAATTTTTTTTAATTGTACGAAACATAGTCTTAAGATGTTTTACAGGAAATTTTCTGTTTTCTTAATGAGAATAAATTTTACTTATTATAATAAGCAAAAAAATTTTAAGTACCCTTTGTGCCGTTATATGAAAAGAATTTTAGCAGGAGACAATAGAGCTCATTTCTTAGGAAACACATATATGTGTTTTCCTTTTCTGTATGCATCGTTATTTTGCTTAGAGTTTAAAAAATAAGCAATATAAGGTAAATTTAACAAATTTGCTAAGGAGCAACCTGAACAGATCTCACTCTTATTTATTGTTCTTTTTTAAATCCCCATCTAGATTTGGAGGTTGATATGTGGAAGAATAATTTGCCTTGATTTGAAAGATAGTTTCTGCAGTAGTCTGCTTATTTATAATTTTAGGATATTTGAAAGAAGATATGGAAGCAGAAAATTTGCAGTAAGTTTTTATGTATTTTTTCTTTGCTGTTAGGTTATAGAAAAACATTTAAATAATTTTATTTTGTTATTATTAACAATTATCTTTTAATTACATGATCCTCTATCTGAATTGGAACAGGGACATTAACCAAAGAAAAATTTAAGTTTAAGTCACTAGCATCCTATCTAATAAAAGAGTAATATGCAAATTGACCATTACAAGATGGGTGTCCCCATGTGGTAAAAAATAGCCACCACAAGATGGCCAGCAAGGGAGGGCAGTTGGGAGGGACCCAGACCTGCAGGGGAGGGCAGTTGGGGGGGACCAGGTTGGCAGAGGAGGGCAGTTGGGGGGGACCCAGGCCTGCAGTGGAGGACAGTTGGGGGGACCATCCTGGCAGGGGGAGGGCAGTGAGGGGCATTCAGGCCAGCACAGGAGCAGTTAGGCATTGATCAGGCTGGCAGGGGAATGGTTAGGGGCAATCGACAGGTGAGAGGTCAGGAGCCAGCAGTCCTGGATTGTGAAAGGGTGCAGGTTGGGCTGAGGGACACCATCCCCACCCCCACTCCCAAGCAGGCCACCGACTCTTTCCCACTCACCAGTCCCCTGCTGCCTTCCTTTCCCATTCCCCAGTGCCGCCAAGGGGTCTGGGGAGCCGTCAAGCAGGACCCTGGCCCCTGCAGCCTTGCTTTCCTGCTCCCTGGTGCCCCGCAAAGGGCCTGGGCAGCCGCCAAGCAGGCCGAGACGCCCCCGCTGCCTCTTTCCTACTCACCGGTACCCTGCTGCCTTGCTTTCCCACTCCCCGGTGCCCCGCAAAGGGCCTGGGAAGCCGCCAAGCAGGCCCCTGACCCCCACTGCCTCTTTCCCGCTCCCCGGTGCCCCTCAAAGGGCCTGGGCAGCCGCCAAGCAGGCCAAGACCCCCCGCCGCCTCTTTCCCGCTCCCTGGTGCCCCACAAAGGGCCTGGGCAGCCGCCAAGCAGGGCCACCGACCCCAGCCACCTCTTACCCACTCCCCAGTGCCCCACAAAGGGCCTGGGGAGCCGCCAAGCAGGCCGCCAACCCTGCCACCTCTTTTCCACTCACCGGTCCTGGGTCCTGCGCTGTTCTGCCTTGCAGCCGCTCTGTGCACTCGGAAGGTCCCTCAGCCCGGCCTGTGCCCTTTCACAGTCTGGGACCCCTCTGGGGATGTCCACCTGCTGGCGTGCCTGACCAGGCTGGGTGAGGGGCTGATGGCTGTGTGCAGGCTGGCCAAGCCCCCCAGGAACGTCCCTCACCCCATTGGGTTGTGGCCAGCGTGGGGGAGAGGCCGATTGGCGCTTTCAGGCTTTAAGGCTGCCCACAGCTCCCACTGACCCAATGCCCCAGCAAGGCTGGCTGGACACAGGTTTCTGGGGTTTGTTTATCTTCTATAATTGATACACTGTTCCTTTAAGCCGGCCTACTAACGAAGCCTACTCTCTACTTCACCTTGTTGTCTATAATGAAACAATGTTACTTAGTGGTGAGGCCAGGCCTGCTGTTTCCTTCAGCTCCCGAGGATTCTATGATTGTTATTTTGTTACAAACATGTGTTTTGCTTGAGGATGAGCGGAGCGGAGTGGGCAGCAGTTTCACTTTCACTCCTGCTGCAATGGATGTTTACTCAGGTCCGTGAGTGGTGGCCGCCATGTTGGCTGGGCTAATTTGCATACTGTCACTCTGATTGGCTGGTGGGCGTGGCTTACCCCGTCCCGGAGAAATGGTTAATTTCAATATTACGCCTTTATTAGTTAAGATGAGGCCCAGTGCACGAAATTTGTGCATGGTGGGAAGGGGGTGTCCCCTCAGCCCAGCCTGCACCCTCTCCAATCCAGGATCCCTTTCACAATCCAGGACCACTAGCTCCTAACTGCTTACCTGCCTGCCTGCCTGCTTGCCCCTAACTGCCCCTCCCTGCCAGCCTCATCACCCTTAACTGCCTCTGCCTGCCAGCCTGATAGCTGGCCTGGTCGCCCCCAACTGCCCCCCCCTCCGCTGGTCTGGTTGCCCCTAACTACCCCCTCCCACCGGCCTGG
>PVJC01033593.1:0-19282 GCA_004026665.1 Murina feae | reverse complement strand
TTTCTGGAGGCCCGAATGCCAGGCCAAGGAACAGGGAGTTTTATCATCAACATCTGAGCAAGAAAAACATAGTCGCGTGCTATCAGCTATAAATTGCCCACAACTATGTTTATTCAGAGATTAGACAACTAACCAGGAAAGATAAGAAAGCTGTAAATTGCCTATTGTGTCTGAAAAAATAACAGTAATTCTTGCCCTTGATGTGGGCAGACTTCCATTTGTCTACGAATCATGCAGCATCACAATGGATCTGCATATGGCTCCACACATGCCATCTTGATGTGGGGATTTGCTTACAACCCAGAAAACTTTGTGTTTTCGGTCTTCATGGTTTACTGGCATGAATCACTCTGTGAGCTGGTCTCCTCCAGGATTTCCAAGCAGAAGGAAGGGCAGGCGTCCCTTCTGCACCCAGACCCTCAAATGCTTCTGGGGAGTTTCTGCTCCCACTTCCACCCCCTGGTTTCAACCTTACTAGTGGGTCATGCCAAAGCCCCTACCTTTTCTCCTCTCTCGCTCTCCCAAGCTCCTCCTCCCAGCCCAGAAAGGGTGCTTGCCTTCTTACGTACAGGAAACCACCCTTCTATCAAGCCTCCCTCGTTCTCTCTCCTGTTGTTCACCTGTATAAACTCGAAACTCTGGTTCTTCCTTGTTGGCTCCCATAGAACCCACAAGCCCTACTTCTCTCAAAGAGGCTGGCTCTACACATAAGAGTCTTGCCAATGAGAATCACAGCTGTTATCTCTGAAGTGCACCTTCAGACCTATCTTGGAAGTCGGAAACAAAAATTGGTCTCTACTCTTCAGATAGATTCTGCAAAGCCCCCTGTATAGTAAAGAATTTAACTTTGCCCAGAGAGGTCTGGCCTTGGCCATTGATCCCTGGAGGAGGTCATCTCTAAATCCTTAGAATGTCCCGCTTGGTACGAGTGTCTTTGATTACCTGGGGGCTTTCAGCCAAACCAGAAAGTCTATCAATGTGACTAATGGTGGGGTCTTTGAGTCACATAACATCAGTTCAACTTCCAAAGGAGCTGCAGCCTGTATTGGCCACGTGGGCAGTCAACCTTGGAACCCCAATAACAAGTCTACACACCGAGGCCCTGATGAGCTACCCTGGTTGGCAGTACTACATATACATTATCACACATCCTTGCTGGAAGAGTAACGCTGGGACAGGACGGCAGAAAGCTCACACCTGGGACTTTTTTCTCTGCCCGAAGTGTTGTCTCCCTTGGCTGATCTCAATCTGTATCTCTTCCCTGTAATAAACCTGTGTGTAACAGCTTACAGTGTGATCTGTGAGTTTTCTTCAGGTGAATTATCAAACATGCAGATGGTCATGTAACCCCCTAAACTTGCACTTGATGTCAGAAGTGAAGGAAGTCTAGGGGACTGTTTCTCTAACTCTTGCACCTCTGATTCAGTAGATGCCTCAGCCTCAGTGGGAAGAGAGGGCTACAGAGCCACCAAAATGATCAGCTAACAATTACACCAGCTAACGCTTCAAAATATTATCCTTCACACACGTATGGAACTAACAGTGCATAGCAATGCATGGTAAGTGCTAGCAGTGAGGCGCACTCTCTGAGTGGTACTGAGTTGAGAAGAGGAAAGTGGGCAAAAGTGGCCAGGGAAGACTTCATGGAAAAGGTGGGACTTGAACTGGAATTTCGAGAATGTAGAAAAATTACACAGGCAGTGTGAGAAGAGGATCCCAGGTGGGAAGGAATGGTTCATATCAGCTTGCTAAATTGGTGGATCATTTAGAAGTCTGGGAAAGAAAGGCTACCACAGGAAATTAGGGCATTATTAGCCTTGAAAGCTTCCTGATGTTAATTCTCTGAACTCTCTCATTAGCCAATCTATATTATATATATACTAGGGGCCCGGTGCACAAAAATTTGTGCATTCGGGAGGTCCCTCAGCCCAGCCTGTGCCCTCTCACAGTATGGGACCCCTCTGGGGATGTCCACCTACTGGCGTGCCTGGTCAGCCTGGGTGAGGGGCTGATGGCTGTTTGCAGGCTGGCCAAGCCCCCCAGTGGGAACCCTCACCCCATTGGGGTGTGGCCAGCCTGGGTGATGGACTGAGGGCCATTTTTAGGCTGCCCACAGTCCCTTCAGGTTTTGGGTCCCTACTGGGGTACCTGGCCAGCCTGGGTGAGGGGCTGATGGCTGTTTGCAGGTTGGTCAAGCTCCCCAGTAGGGTCCCTCACCCCACTGGGGTGTGGCCAGCTTGGGTGTGGGCCTGAGGACTGTTTTCAGGCTTTCAGGCTGCCCACAGCTCCCACTGACCCAATGTCCCAGCAAGGCTGGCTGGAAGCAGGTTTCTTGGGTTTATTTATCTTCTATAATTGATACACTGTTCCTGTAAGTGGAGGCCTAGACAGGTAACGAAGCCTCCTGTTGGCTTCAGCTCCATGGCTTTTATAATTGAAAGAATGTTGCCTAGGCAGGCAGTTTCTCCATCGCTGATGCAACAGAAGCCTGCTGTTTGCTTCAGCTCTGAGGCTTCTATAATTGAAACAATGTTGCAAATATGTTGCCTAAGCCTAGAGAAGCCCAGACGGCCGGCAGACAGTTTACTCCTGGTGCAAGGGAAACCTGCTGTTTACTCTAGCTCCGTGACTGCCAGCCTCCATCTTGGCTGGGTTAATTTGCATACAGCCGCTGATTGGCTAGTGGGCGTGGCTTAGGCGTCCCATAGAAACAGTTAATTTCAATATTACTCTTTTATTAGAATACACACACACACACACACACACACATACATACATATATATAAACTGGCTATGATGATTTTGGTGTAGACTCTGGTGACCTTTGCCCCCACAAAAAAGTCTTGGTAATTAACAAGGCTGCTGTGCCACCCAAATCCAGAAGGTGCCATTCACATAGAATGAAAGTGAACAGTGCCCCCTAGAGTTGTGAAATGCAGTTGCCCTCATAAGTGGGAAAAGTTCTGAGGCTACAAGTCTGATATGAATTTGCTGACTCTAATAAGAGGAATTACAAAACACTGGCTCTCATGCTAAAGGTCATAACATACTTAAGACCATAACACACACTGACAATTAGAGCTATTAACCAAGCAACTTTATGGAGGCAAAGATACTTGTTTAGAGGAAGCAATGAGCATAAAGGGATCAAAACAACGGAAGCACAGAGGGTCTAGCTGCTCTGTTCAAGTCAGCCTGCTGCTGGAAGCCACCATCAACCAGGGGCCTCAGCTCCAGGGGACACAAAAATTCAGAGACAATGGAAACCTGAGCTTCTAAATATTTCCACCTAACTTAGCCAAGCTAAGAACAGCACAGTTTGTAAACAACAGAATTTTATGTCTCAAAGTTCTGGAGGCTGGGAAGTCCGAGATGAGGTGCCAGCACACTTGGTGTCTGGTGAGGGTCCACGTCTTGGTTCATCGGTGGACATCTACCTCCTGGCTATATCCTCACAGGGCAGAGGGGCAGGAGAGCTCCCTGGAGTCTCTCTAATAAGGACACTAATCCAGTCATGAGAGTTCTGTCCTCATGGCTAATCACTTCCCAGAGGCCCCAGAA
Organism: Murina feae; assembly: GCA_004026665.1. Lineage (NCBI taxonomy): Eukaryota > Metazoa > Chordata > Mammalia > Chiroptera > Vespertilionidae > Murina > Murina feae. The sequence goes on along the minus strand of PVJC01033593.1, from coordinate 15,721 downwards.
CCTCCTGCTATCACATGGAGGGTTAGATTTCTACATATGGATTTGGGGGGAACATTAATGTTTGGTGCATCATACCACCCCACCTAGCTGTCTGGACTTTTTGCCATCTGTTTCCTCCAAGACACTATAGAAAATAGTGTTTCCCCTTCTAACATGGCTCATGATATTTTTGGGGAGACCATGATCCACCTTAAGAATTTAAACTCTTACCCCAGAACAGGGAGAAAAAGAAAGAAATTTATGTAAAATTCCAGACATCTCAAAACTCTACTGCATCGCAGAACCAACAGGTGATCCTGCTACTTCAATGAGAAGTGTCCTTCCTTATCAACATTTTGAATTTTAACTACACCTTAGTGTGTGATGATTTGCTTTAAGTAGGCTTCCGTTTGATCTGTGTAATGTGCAAATGGCAATTAGCATGAAAAAAACTCTAAGCTAGAATCTACCACTTCAGAGGTAGCTACTAAACCCCTTAAATAATGTTACTTAAATCTACTCCACGGTTTGTTAAATAGCATAAAGGACATTAGAAACTATTTTAGTGAAATAAGTGGTATTTAAGGAATTTACAGACTCACTATAAAAATTATCCAGGCTCCTTTAAGACATGAATGGTAACTAATATGAACTAGACAAAAAAGGACAAATGCTGTATGATTCCACTTATGTAAGGTTCATAGAGACAGAAAGTAGAATGTGATTGTCAGAGGATGGTGGGGGGAATGGGGGGGAGGAGGGAACGGGTTGGGGAGAATATTTAATGGGTGCAGAGTTTCAGATGATGAAAAAGTTCTGGAGTTGGAATGGCGGTGATGGTAGCACAACAATGTGAATTGGCTTAATGCCCCTGAAGTGTGACATTTGAAAATGGCTAACGTGGTTGAAATATTATGTTATGTATTTTACTGAAAAAATTTAAAAATTATCCAGGCCCTTCCACACTAACACGAATGGAGTATAAGGACCAGATAAGCCCAGGACCTAAGAAATTTGGAGAAACCTGAGAGAAGGCCTGTCCCCACACTTTAGGGCAGGGTGGGGAGCCTTCTGCCTGCCAAGGGCCATTTGAATATTTATAATATCGTCTGTGGGCCATACAGAAATACCAACTTGGCATTTAGCCTGCTGTATTTGGTCCAGCATTTAATTAACTCTCCCCTCATGCCGCGGCAGGGCCAGACCCAATGGTTTTGTGGGCCTTTTACAGCCCACAGGCCGGGCGTTCCCCTCCCTTGCCTTAGGGACTCCAACAAGCACCTGCTATGAACATCTTACTCCAAGTGGACGCAAGGACTTAGGATGACAAGCCATCAGAGAGCGTGGCAACACTCCCCTGAGCTCTCAGGGGCAGGGTGCATGGCGGTCTCATGCTGGGGTAGCTGCAGAAGATTGTCAAAGACTTACTGTCAATGAGCATGCCACCACTAGCCAGGCTGGGGAGGCTAGTGTCCCCTGAAAACACCAGAAGCTGCTGGCCTTTTGCCCAAGGAACCTGACAATTGCTGAACAGGCCACAGTTGCCTAAGCCACCCCTCAAGTCAGAAGACATTCAGGGCTTGATATCCAGCCGAGAATCAGGCAAAACAACGGCCCAGGCCCCAGGGCAGGAGACAGCGACCCGACCTGGGGTTTACAGCCAGAGGGGGTTGCTTTGCCTTTAAGACTGATAGATTCCCATCTTGTCTCCACCCAGATTCAATAAGAGGAGCTGTAGCCACGCAAAAAAAAAATTTTAGGGACACTGTAATATTTTACCAGCTGTTGGGGAACACAGGGAGAGAAGCAAAAGATAGTATCTATTTAATTAAGAATTGACCCAATATTCATCAGGAAACACATGCATGCCACAAAATGAATAAATATATACCTCTGATATAAGAAGCTGGGCTACCTCATGAGTGAGTTAAAAGCTCATAAAAGTTACAAAATTATGAATTCTTAACATTTAGGAGTATTGTGTCAAAATACCATATTGTACCTTACCATAAGTCCTCACTCACCATCCACAGGTTCTTGAAAACTACAACTTTAAGCAAAATGACAGATACCGAAACCAGTTTGACCACAGGCTCCTTGATACAAAGAGTTAAGTTCCTACCACATATTTCTGGTCACAAAGTCATCACCAAACATCTAAATAAACACCTAAAACACTTCTAATATTAAACATTGAAATAAATGTAAGCTACTCATACATTTAAGAAAGATTAAGAGAAACAAGTCCGATAATTATTTTCCAACCTGCTTATTCCAGTTCAAGGTCACGGGTGGCGGCAGCTGCATAAGGTGGGACCCACCTGGACATGCTGCCCTTGCATCCCAGGGTCACTCACATCCACACCCAGCATGGAGCGGTGCAGACGGCCATTCAGCTCACATGCACCCTTTGGGATGTGGGAGGAAACCCGAGGCTCAGAGCAAAGCTATATGGGGAGAATGTGCAAACTCCACTCAGATTGTGGCACCAGCTGGAAGCACTTGTTTTTCCTCGTCAGCGTTATATGGAAACACATGGAACCAATGAGTCTCCTGGAGGGCCTGCCGCACTCACCTTTCCGCTTAAAGGAAGCAGGTCCCGGCTTCTCTGGGGCAGATTTAAATTGCCAGCAGCACTGGCTCTGCACCGTGGGGTCGTTGTGAAGTGAGATAAGGGTCAGCTGCACACAAGCACTGGGACACACAGTGCTAACGGATATAGCTACTGGGTAGCTAAGAAGAAGGGAGTGTCTACAGCTTGGGAATGCCAAACTGAAGGATGATTCGTGTCCCAGGTGAGACGAAGCCAGACGGCATCAGATTTTATCCCAATACTCAATTTAAAATGTACCAACTGTTTATTTCTGGAATTTTCCATGTCATACTTTTAGGTTGCCATTGAGCTCAGATAGGGGGACTACTGCACACAAACTCAAGTCCTGGTTGTCCAGGCCTGCTGCTGGGAGAACCCAACCTAAGACAAGAGGGTAGACGTAAGGGTGGAGAGAACATTCCAGGCTGGAGAAGCAACTGGTGCAAAGGCCCTGAAGGAGTGTGGAGAGTTCAAGGAAATGAAAAATGGTGAGTGTAACTGGAGTTTTAAAAAAAATGAGTAAGAAGTGGGGGAAGATGTGTCTGGAGAGGTACGAGGAGGGCCAGGGAATAGAGACAGGTAAATGAGTTTTGCCTTTATTCTCAGAAGGCAAAAAGCCATTGCGGGATTTTACAAATTGATGTATTCCAATCTGTGTTTCGAAATGGTGGCTCTTGTATTGACGGGAACAAGGCTGGCAGGGTCCTGGGGAGGTGTGCTTAGAGTCGTTTACAGTAGGTCACTGTGGTCCAGGATGAGGCGATGGGAACTTGCACTGAAGTTATGGACAGGAGTGAGTTTCAGTGGTGTAGTGGGAGGATATTTAGGAGGCAAAATTGACAGGACTTGAGAGATGAATTAGGTCTGAAGATGAGAGAGGGGGCAGTATCAAAGATAACACCTAGGGTCTGGCTTTTATGTTTGAATAGTTAATATATTTCTAGCATAGAAGACATGCTAGATATAAAATATTAAAGATTATATCTTAGCCTGGCCAGTGTACCTCAGTGGTTGAGCGTCAACCTATAACCAGGAGGTCACACATGGTCTGATTCATGGTTGGGGCACATGTCCAGGTTGCAGGCTCAATCCCCAGTGTGGGGCATGCAGGAGGCAGCCGATCAATGATTCTTTCTCATCATTAATGTTTCCATCTCTCTTTCCCTCTCCCTTCCTCTTTGGAATCAATTTAAAAATATTTGTATATATTTCTTAAAGATTATATCTTAAAGGCAAGTATATATAAGGGATCTTATTTCTTTGGTTCTCTGGACTAGGCAGGTATGCCTGTTATTATTTTTTCACACATTTAAGTTCTGCACAAGATGACAACTGTCAGGAAAAGAAAGCATAAGGGACAAAACGCAACAGTCGCTAAAATTAAAACTAAAAACTAAACATCATCTTATTTTAATACTAAACTGTGGTTTCTCTCCCCCCCCCACCACCACCAACAACAACCTTACATAACTGGAGGGTGGGGGTGTCAGTGAAGCAGTATGGCAGCAAAGGCCTAGCCTGGTCCCATGTCTCTCCCTCACGCCAGCCTGATGCTCCCAAAGTTCAGACCCTGTTCAAAAACATTGACCTCTTTTTTTACAATATATTTTTATTGATTTCAGAGAGGAAGGAAGAATGAGAGCGAGAGAAAGAGAGAGGGAGAAAAACATCAATGAGGAGAGAGAATCATTGATTGACTGCCTCCTTCTCGCCCCACACTGGGAATTGAGCCTGCAACCTGGGCATGTGCACCCTGAGCAGGAATCAAACCGTGACCTCCTGGTTCATACGTTGATACTCAACCAATGAGCCATGCCGGCTGAGCTGCATCAGCCTCTTATACTGGCCCCAGATCATGGGGACACAGTGAAGGAAGGGAAAGAGAATGAAACCTTTAGAAGGACAGACTGTGAAAGAAGAAGGAAGAAGTTGGATAAACTCTCCTATTGCACACTTTTATCTAAGGCTCAAGCCAATGCAAGAGTGAAGGGGAAATTGAAGCGATGGAAGGAGTCATGGCATTTTATAGATGCTAGTCCAGGATCCCACCACCTCTGTGCTATTGATATTTGGGGCTGGATAACTCTTTATCAGGGAGAAGGGAGGGTGCCTATCCCATGAGTTGTGGGAAGTGTAGTAAAATCCCTGGCCTCTCCCCAGGACAAGCAGTGACAGGGCAGCTGAGACATTGCCAAATGTCTAGTGAGGGGCAAGGTTGCCCTCGTTCAGGACCAGTGAACTAAACTAACCTGTCCATTTTACAGATGAGGAAACTGGGGCCCATAGTGGGAGGAGCTTTGCCCAAGGCTGCTCAGAATCAAGACAATAATCCAGATTGTCCCCCAAAAGTCTGATTATTCTATCAAAAAGGCAGTGTTTGCAGACAGAGACCTCAAAAGGTAAAGAGAACCGTCCTTGGATATGAGTGGGGACTAGGCCACTCTGCCCAGAGAATTTTCGCATTGATAAAGGCATTCTGAACCATCAGCAGGAGCAGGAAAAAGGTGTTGAGACAAAATATGTGAGTTTTTATTTTATTTGTATGAAACTCAGAAAAAAAAAACACGCTAGTTTAGTACACAAGTCAAGGAATATTACACAGCCTTTAACAGGAAGGAAATTTTGTCATATGCTACAACATGGACGAGCCTTGAAGACATGATGCTGAGGGAAATAGGACCATCACAGGACAAACACTACATGATTCCACTTACATGAAGTTTCTAAAGTAGTCAAACTCTTGGAAGCAGAAAGTAGAATGGTGGTTGCCAGGGGCTGGAGGCAAAGCGGGGAGGGGCGTTGCTGTGCAGTGAGCAAAAGTCTCACTCATGCAGGATGGACAAGGTGTCCAGCTCTGCCATACGTAGGTAACAATATTGTAGAACCCTTAACAATGTGTTAGCAGGGTCGATTTTATGTTATGTGTCTTTACCACTATTAACAACAACAACAAAAAACAACACCAGTGTATTCCTTTTTTCCTTCAGCGCGGGCTCCTGTCTGGAAAAGGTTCCAATGCTGGATGGACGATGACCTGGGAAACAGTACAAAATCCCAGCCCTCATTTATAAAGCTCAAGTCACCACAAAGTTGCAGAAGAGAAAACGACTTTTAGATCCAGTGTTAATTACCACCAAAGAAGCATATCTCCAAATGCAAGCATAAATCTCACTCTTAGAGAAAAAATTTAAAAAAAGTTGTTTTGTCTTTAAATGTCACAGAATGGTACTGCCTAGAGATCGTATTTGTCAAATCCTTCTGAGAGCTAAGGGCCCGAGGATTCCAAGAAATTGCTGTTTTACCCAAGGTCATCCCACTAGTTAGTGATAAGGGGTCTCCAGAATCTTGCCCAAGATGCCCCCTATTTTATCCGACTGCATTCCTGCTGCTCCAGGGACCCCAAATCTCCCAATCCATGAACATGAGTTATTGAGATGTTACCATCCTCCCAGAAAGGGATGAAAGAAAACCTCGTTAAGGAAACCGGGGAGACGTCAAAGAGAGAGGTGATGAAAAAAAAATGAAAACTGCAAAATGATAAAAAGGGGAAAGAAAGAAAATTCAAAGGACTGGAGAAGGAAAATACCAGAGAATGAGAATCGGGCCGAAAAAAGACATTCACAGAGATAAGCTTGCAGTTATTCTTGGTGCCTCAAGGAGTGTTTGGGCTGCTGCCAAAATTGCTTTTGACCTAAATGGAGAATACAAACTTTTTCTTTTTATCTATTGAGAGTAAAATCAAATTTCTTGTTAGGAAGCAATGGTTTGGAAGAGGTGAGATAACGTTTTAGGGACTAAAACTTTATAAGCCATCCCTAGTATCTCTGGAGCACTTCATAAATGTTTACTGTTTTAAAAAAAAAGAATATTTAGATTTTGCTCATTCATATTGTGCTAACACTACATGGAGTTAATTGTTTCAATCTTGCTTCTAAATAAACATCCTCCCTGCTTCGCCCACCACATTCTCCTACATATTCTCTCCTTGTTTCCTTGAGCTTTGTGCTTTTACACACACACACACACACACACACACACGCACACACACACACAGACTCTTAGCTTCGTCTTTCTCTCAATCATTCCCCTTCAGCAAACACCCCAAGCTGAAATTAACCATTAAAAAGCCCTTTTTTACTCCCACATCTATTTATTTAATTGGTATGTGTATTAGCGATGGTGCTTTTGGCCTCAAAGAAGCACAAACCTAAATATAAGTAACTCAGAACAATAAATACATTTATTTTTCCCCCAGATAACAAGTCCTGAGACAGCACCACAAAGCACAATAAATGTGTGTTGACTCGAATGGCCCTGTAGCACCTACTCTGCAGAGGATTAAAAAAATATAATAACTGTGGGCCCGGGGCGGGGACACATGCAGTAGGGGGACAAGGCAGTGTGACATGAAGCACTGGTTGGGTGCTGACAGGAAGGTACGTTCTGGGACTGGAATGAACAGGGATGACCTCACAAGAGAGTTGGGGATGTGGGTCCAAGTTCCTTCTTCCCTGGAAGCAGGAATGACTACCATGGGAGCTTACAAAGCTCAGGCCTGAGGAGCAGGGTAGAAGTGAGCAGGGGAAGAGCTGAGCTTTTCTGCAGTTGTAACTTGTTTCTTAATATCTTTTCTCGATTTCATAGAGAGAGGAAAGGAAAAGGAGAGATAGAAACATCAATCACGAGAAGGAATCATTGATCAACTGTCTCCTGCATACTCCACACTGGGGATCAAGCCCACAATCCAGGCACATGCCCTCACTGGGAATGGAATCATGACCTCCTGGTTCATGGTCGACACTCAACCACTGAGCCACACCAGCCAGGCTACAGTTAAAACTCTTCCTCCTTTTCTGAGGAGTCAGCTGAGGGAAGGAGCTGTTTGTTGTTTCCCCCCATGGCTGGTCTGATTAAAGGGCAGCTCTTTTATCAGTGGGGATGCTAGTAGTGGAAAACCCGACCGAGTCCCTGAGCATTTTTAGGAGAGAGCTATTCTCAGATACATCATTACCCTGATATCTTTCTATTTCATATGACAGCAAATCCCGACATGGGCATTCCAGAGCTGGCTCAGGGCTGGCGGGCTGTGGGGCAGCTTCTCTGTGATGCTTTGGCTTCTCCCTCGGAACTGCAGGAGATGGAAGGGCTGCTGTGTGTGTGTCTCTCTGTTCAGGAGAAAAGTCTTTACCAGGAGTGACCTTTCCCCTACCCTGCAATCTTCCACAGTTTCATCCCTTTGTCCAGCGCTTACTCACAGCCTGCGCTCGGGTCCCAGGCTGCTGGGGAGGAGACACGGGACCCGCAACCTCTCTGACTGGAGGTGGGCGCTGGTGGACAGGAAAGGAGCATGTGGAATGAGTGTGGGCAGAGGGGGTGGGTGAGAGGCCAGGAGACAGGCTCAGGCGGGATGGTGGAGGCCTGCGGGGCCTTGCTAAGGTGGTTGGAGCTTGTTTTACACATGAGAAACCAGCACACATCTCTGTAGGGAGGAGGAAAGCACTGGTCTGTGCCAAGCCTTAGAGAAATAACTGGAGGCAGAGGTAGGAGAAGGTCAGACTAGCGGGGGGAGTGGGCTGATTAGAACACTTTGGGGACTCCTGAGTAAAGCAGTAAGCTGCCCCTCAACCTGGGAACATTTAACTAGATCAGAATAACCAGTGTGCATAGACTAGGCAAGGAGGTGAGGATCCAGACTGCAGGCCCAGCTTTTCCACTAGCTGGCTGCAGCGCCTAAGGAGGTGCTACCTCAGTTTCCTCATCTCTAAAAGGAGATGACTGTACTAAATGCTCTCTGCACCCCTCCCCCTCCAGAGTGCAAGAATGGTTCTTGGTACGGATGTTTGCTAAGGCAGACGCTGTCTGTGGGAAGGACAGAGAGGAAGCAGGGCCAACCAGGGGCGATGCGTTCCCACACTGCCTCCAGCTGAGTGGGCTGCGTTTTTCCTCCCAAACATCTGCACCATCATCAGCAGTGCCTGTGCTTCCAAATACAATGGGGTTATTACCATTAACGATGATTAGTGTTATTGAAGAACGCAGGACTTCCATCTCAGACTGATGTTTTGTTTCATGCCTCACAACTTTGTTTTTCTTTAGAATGCAAAAGAAAAGACTCCGTTGAGGGATATTTGGGTACTTAGTTCAATTGTATTGCGATATTGGGTAAGTCACGTCCCCTCAATGAACTTTAGAGTGGACAGAAGAATAGACTGAGTTATATCAGTGGTTCTTAACCATGGGTGAGTCTCAGAATCAAATGGGGCTTTTTCGAAAGGCAGATCCATGAACCCTAGTCCAGACCTAGAGAAATCTGCTCTGCCAATGTATATTTTGAAACTTCTACCCTAAGTTCTCTTATTAATTTGGTCAACAGTTATTTATTCAGGACCCACAACGGGTCAAGACTAAAGGCCTATCTATGTTATAAAAAGCCAGTGACTGTAATACTGTAATGCCACAATGACCAAACAACCGGTCACCAGGAGGTGCATTGATGCTTCTCGCAGCGCAACAGTTCTGGGTCTTGCGCAGTTTCATGCACTGGGCCTTTAGTATAGAGATAAAAATGTTATCTCTGTGTGGAAAGATGAACAGACATAGACTAAATAAGATACGTCTTCAAAGACAGAGGCACTGACTGGTAGTGCTGAGGGGCTCCCATTTGGCCTAAGGTGGCCAGAAGTCCCCCCAGAGGAGGTAGCCTGGAACTAAGCTTTAAAGAAGTTCCAGGATGTGAAAGAGGAAAGCGTCAGGGAAAGGCCCTGAACTGAGAACAAGGCAGGCTCTGCGTGTGAGCAGGCTTCCCCTCCTGTTATGTATCGGCAAGATGAGGATGCGAGGTCTCTTGCTCGGGCACACAAAGTCCTCCACCATCTGGTCTCAGGCTTATCTCTTCTGCCTCTTCTCCCACCAGCTCACCCTCGCACTTTGAAAACAACACAGTGTCTCTGCTTCCAGCCCCACCCGCACAAGTTATGCCCTCTGCCTGCACAGCTTAAACTACAGTTTCCTTGTCCAGACCTCTCTGAATAGCCCGTGGCCCTGTGCACACCTCCACCATATCCCTAGCATAAATCTTAGCATGGATGGACATACAGGGTATTATACTAAGTAAAAGACAAATGCCCTAAGAGTTCATTTATAGGCAGAATCTGAAGAGCAAAATAAAAATAGAAACAAACTTATAAATATAAAAAGTAGAATGATGATTGACAGAGAGTTGGGGAATCAGGTGAAAAAGGTGAAGGGATTAAGAAGTAGAAATGGGTAGGCACAAAATAGTCACAGTGCAGTATAGTCAGTAATACTATAATCACTATGTACGGTGCCAGGTGGATACTAGAAATATTGAGGGGAACACTTTGTAAAGTATAGGATTGTCTAACCACTATGCTGCACACCTGAGACTATTGCAAAATAATAGTGAATATAAACTGCAATTGAAAAATTCAATTTTTAAAAATACTCCTAGCACACTCTATTGGAACTGTACATTTATTGCTCTGACTCCCCAAACAGGCCAGAGCTAACCCTGTATAATACTTACCATAGTCTCACAGAGCCACGCACGGGACCTCTACAGTACAGTCATAATAGCAAAGAGCTCATGTATGTAGTGTCCACTGCATGCCAGGGACTATTCAAAGCACTTAGCATATTTTTTAACACAATTATTCTTCAAAACAATCATGAAAAGTTAAGTGCAATTATTATCTCCATTTTATGGATGAGAAAAACTGAGGTTCCCACCAGAAAATAAGCATAGATAGACTGGCTTTAAAGCCTACACGCTTAATCCACCCTATTAATAGGTAGCTAATAAATTTGTTCTTGAAAGAATAAAGATATGAGTGACATTGCATCTCAGTGGGGACATCTGTATGTAGCAGGCCTTCTTTTTACCTTAGAGACCCAGTTGAACAAGGCTGAAAATCTTTGCATTTTGGATTCGCCAGGGTCTCCAGAGAAACAAACACAATAGGATGCATGTGTAGGGAGAGATGGATTCATCTTAAGGAATGGACCCATGCAATTGTGGGGACTGGCAAGTCCAGCATTTGCAGACCAAGCCAGCAGTCTGAAGAAGTCTGAAGAAGGCCGTCTGAAGATAGGATTTCTTCCTACTTGGAGAACTCAGTGTTTTCTCTTAAGGCCTTCAGCTGATTAGATGAGACTCACCCACATTATGGAGGGTAATCCACTTTATGCAAAGTCTACCAATTTTAATATTAATCACATCCAAAAATTATCTTCACAGCAACATCTAGACTGGTGTTTGACCAAACAGTTGCATATCATAGCCTAGTCAATTTTATCCAGTAAGCTAACTCTCACAGGCTTCAAGATGGACAAATCTGGGGCAAATAAAACCTGGTATATTCTATAGTAACCACTCCCTCTCCTGTACTCAATAGAAATAATTGCCTATATCATTCATTTGAGACATATTACACAGTGACTTGCTTTATTATTTATCTTTTATTTCCATTTATCTTGTCATCCCAATTAGACTAAAAATTCCTTTGGCTAGTCAGGAATAAGACAATGAGGGGTGCATGTCTTCCAATTCTTTCTATCTTCACAATGCTTTATCCAGAGATAAACACACAGCAAGTGCCCATATGTGTTAAATAAAAGCACTAGTTCAGGAAAAAAATGATTTAAAAAATAAATAAACTGAGAAATCCCTTGGGATAAACAAATCGAGTATTAACCTCAATGCACTAAGTAAACACAGTTGACCATTGCCAGAGGACTCTTGTGTAAACATACAAGCAAGCACCTTTATCTCCTGCTCTCTCAAGAATACATTCCTACTTCCCTGGAGCTGCTGAAGTCTCTGAGCGTTGCCAAAGAGATGGTTCTAGAGCATCTGAGAGTAGAAGCCATATAGGATGGAGCAGAGCGCTGCAAAGGGGTTCAGGGCCCAGTGTTTATTAACAGAGAGAATGAGTTATGGATATTGTAGTACAGAGAAATAGGGCCTCTAATCAGAGGGCTTCCTAGGCCAAAACAGCTTTCCTGGAATGGGAATATTTTTTAAAAATATGATTTTATTGATTTCATAGAGGGAGGAAGAGAGGAGAGAGAGAGAGAGAGAGAGAGAGAGAGAGAGAGAGAGAGAGAGAGAGAGAGAGAGAGAGAATCATTGATCACCTGCATCCTGCACACCCCACACTAGGGATTGATCCCACAACCCAGGCATGTGCCCCGATGGGAATATTTTTATTTATTTTTTTTAATATATTTTATTGATTTTTTACAGAGAGGAAGGGAGGGAGATAGAGAGCTAGAAACATCAATGAGAGAGAAACATCGATCAGCTGCCCCCTGCACACTCCCAACTGGGTATGTGCCCACAACCAATGTACATGCCCTTGACCGGAATCGAACCTGTGACCCTTGAGTCCGCAGGCCGATGTTCTATCCACTGAGCCAAACTGGTCAGGGCATCCGATGGGAATATTTTTAGATATGCCTGGATTTTGATAGAACATTTCAGCTCAAGGAATGGCAAACAAAAGCAGACTCCTCCTTCTCAAGCCAAGTCCAAGACTCTGTCAAGCTTCTTCTAACCTTCCAGTCACATTTAGTGAACCCCCTCCACTGTGCTTTCTGCCCATTTATATTTTTTATGCACCATCTTTGTGCTGTAACTGTTTACTTGTCTGAGTCTCTCACTAAACTGTAAATTTCTGGACGAAAAAGACTGCCTCGTTCATCTTCATATCTCCTCACACCTTCAACAGTGACTGGCACATACTTGGTATTTAACATTGATTTGTGGAAGGGAGAAGGCTTGGAAGGAGGAGCAGAACAGGGACACACATGTGCACACACACTTCTCTCGGAGCCACCTGAGAGAGCAGTGATGTGATACAAAGGCCGCTGGAGATCAGGGCCCTAACCCTGACTCTCCAGTGAGAGTGAGAGTGGGCAGGACACATGAACTTCCTGGGTGTCGTTTTGTCAGCTAAAAAACAAGGTATTTATAGCTTTAGGATTATATAAGCACTCCAGAAAGAAAATGCATAGTTTAGGAATTGTTGTTGTTGTTTTTCAATGTGGCAACATAAAAAAATAAAGCAAAAAAATTGATTATTTCAAAGGAAGGAAGGGAGCGAGGGGAATCGCAGCAATGTTCTCTGAATTTTCAAGTTCATTGAAACTTGGTTAAAAAGAATGGATGGTGTTAGATGACTTGTTCTTGATAATTTCCTGAAATAATCAACTCTAGCTTAATTTTGAATGCTTAAATGAAGGACAATAGAACTGCATTTACAAAATACTAAGCATAACAAAATAAAAAATGTGATTACACTCATGAGGATGCATGAGTAATTGTACTTCAAAGAAAAAATAAAGTCAGTACTACTTGGACTATTCCAGAGCATTTTATTTTATTTTTATTTTTTTTAATATTTTATTGGTTTTTTACAGAGAGGAAGGGAGAGGGATAGAGAGTTAGAAACGTCGATGAGATAGAAACATCAATCAGCTGCCTCCTGCACACCCCCAACTGGGGATGTCCCCGCAACCAAGGTACATGCCCTTGACTGGAATCGAACCCAGGACCCTTAGGTCCTCAGGCTGACAGTCTATCCACTGAGCCAAACCGGTCAGGGCATCCAGGGCATTTTAAAAAGTCGGGAATTTTCAAGTATTTCTTGAAGCTAGCACAGTGTCCTAACAAAGCCAAACAAAGATGTCATGACAAACTTTGCACCAATCTCACTTTTAGTATCAACTCAAAAACCAAAATATAATAGCAAACAAAATCAGGCAACTAAGAAAAGAATAATCCACCACGATTAAGTGATTTTAATTTCAGAAATGCAAGAATTTTTAACTATTAAGAAATTTAATATGTAATTTACCATGTCTGGTAATGAAAAGAGAAAAAATAGTTACATGATTACTTCCATGGATGATGAAAATATATTTGATAAAAATGTAATGTCTACTCTTAATAAAACCTCTTACTAGATAAATACTTCCTTTAATTTAAATCCAGTTAAACAAATATTTATTCAACAATTACTATATGCTAGGAACAGTTCTAGCCACTTATGATATGGCAGTGAATATAACAGACAGTAATCTCCCCTCTTGAGGCTTACATATTGGTGGTGGAGACAGACAATAAATAATAACGTAATGATTAAGTAAATTACCTAGTATGTTAAAAGATGGTAAGTGGTATGGAAAATAAAGTAGAACAGGATAAGGAAAATTAGGAGCTGGGAGTTGAGGCAATAGCAATTATAAATAAAGTGGTCAGGAGAGGCTCAATGAGATGGTGACATTTGTGCAAATTCTTAAAGGAGGTGAGGGAGCAAGTTCTGCAGATATCTGGGTGGGGGGAGTATTCTGAGCAGAGAGAATCTGCCAGTTGAGTTGAAAAGACAGCAAGTAGGCCAGTGTGGCTGGAATACAGGTGGAGGTCAGGCGTGGTATTGGAAGGTGTGACAACCACACGCTAACAGAATCACATCAAAAGGAGGAAAGGATAGTGTCTCCTACCACATTTTTTTAATTGACTTCAGAGAGGAAGGGAGAGGGAGAGATAGATAAAACACCAATGTTGAAGAAGAATCAGTGATCAACTGCCTCCTTCATGCCCCACACCGGGGATCAAGCCCACAATCCAGGCATGTGCCCTAACCTGGAATCAAACTGTGACTTCCTGGTTCATGGGTCGATGCTCAACCACTGAGCCACACTGGCGGAGCATACCATATTTCTTTTTATCAAGGAGGAACTTATGTCCTGAAGGTCTATAGCAGACTTCATAAGCACTGTCAAATCTCCCTTAGATAAAATGTCAATGTAACACAATCCCATTTTTAAAAACCAACATAATTTTTTTAATGTGCAAGCTGATTCTCAAGTTCATACAGAAAGTAAAAAAAAAAAAAATAGCAAGAATAAACACAAAAATTCTAGAAGATAAGCATCAATAATGGAAATACACCTTATCAGCTAGTAAAATAAAGTCCAGATTGATCAAAGAGGGAGGAAGCTAAGTGATTAGAGATAGTAATAGAGGGGAAACTAAATTTTCACTGTAAATAACTTTGTCTTTAAATTTTGTAATGCATACATTGCATATTTAAAATTAATTCATTGTATTTCAAATATACTCCGGTCCTTACATAAGTGATATAATACAGTAGCAAGACCACAGGCCTAAGAATATGGCAGTCCTGATTTTGCATTAATTAACTTGTAACTTTGGGCAACTCCTTTCATCTTCACTTCATCTCTAAAGTATCAATATTAGATCCTTCTTATTTACTCTTACCCTTTGAAACAGCAAAGAGGGACCTGGAGAGTATTATGTGGTAAAATAAGCCAGTCAGAGAAAGACAAGTATCCCATGATTCCACTCATATGTGGAATCTAATGAACAAAACAAACTAATGAACAAAATAGATGCAGAGACATGGAAGCAAGGAATAGACTCGAGTCTCAGAGGGAAGGCGTGGGTGGGTTGGTGGGAAGAGATCAACCAAAGAACTTGCGTGCATATATGTATAATCCCTGGACACGGACAATAGGATGGTGAAGGCCTGGGGCAGGAGGCAGGGCGGGCTAGAAGAGTTCAATGGTGAAAGGTAAGGTGCATATGTAATACTCTCAATAGTAAAGATTTTTCTTAAATAAGTAGATAAAGTGTTAATATTAGATCAGATGAATTTCAGTCTCTGTTAACTCTAAAATTCTACAAACACTATTAAGTTTAAGCTTCTAAAATGACCCAAAGTACTTTTGCCTGCTATGCCTACTTTTGACAGCTCCCCTAATAAACAGCAGATGGTTTGTTGTGGAATTTAGCATCCAACATTATTCAGTGCCCACTGCATTCACGCCATTGCAATTGAATGAAGAAGTTATGCAAAGTGCACATTAGGCTCGGCAAGGAGTTTCTGGGCTGTTAGTCATGGAAGTGGTTGGTTCTTCCACATACCAGACAAATAGATAAGAGAAGGATGGCCCCACGGGATTGGATGCCTGGGATGGCGAGGCCTGTGACTCATACCAGAAGGCACCAAATGGACTCAGTCCACAGCCAATCCGTGGCCTCTGAGTCACAGGCTGATTGTCTCTTTTGGGGCTTATTTAGATCTTTGATCTTTTCTGTGACCC
>PVJC01033592.1:0-19294 GCA_004026665.1 Murina feae | reverse complement strand
GCCTTAAAGGAACAGTGTATCAATTACAGTGTATCAAGGAACAGTATCAATTATAGGAGAAAAAACTCCGGAAATCTGCGTCCAGCCAGCCTTGCTGGGATGTTGGGCAATGGGAGCTGTGGGCAGCCTTAGAGCCCCTCACCCAGGCTGGTCAGGCAGCCAGCAGGTGGCATCCCCCGAGGGGCCCCAGACTGCGAGAGGGCACAGGCCGGGCTGAGGGACCTCCCAAGTGCACAGAGCGGCTGCAGGGCGGGACAGCGCAGGACCCAGGACCCGTGATGGGAAAGAGGCGGCAGGGTTGGAGGGCACTGGGAAGCGGGTAAGAGGCGGCAAGGGGCCGGTGGCCTGCTTGGTGGCTGCCCAGGCCCTTTGCGGGGCATCGGGGAGCGGGAAAGCAAGGCTGCAGGGGCCGGGGTCCTGCTTGGCAGCTCCCCAGACCCCTTGGCGGCACCGGGAAGTGAAAAAGGAAGGCTGCAGGGGACGGTGAGTGGGAAAGAGTTGGCGGCCTTCTTGGCGGCTTCCCAGGTCCCTTCCAAGGATCAGGGAGCAGGAAAAGGCTGGCCTGACCATGAGGGGGGTTTTCCCTGCTTTCTGGTGGCTGGAGGAAGATGGGCAGTAGGCAAGCTTGGGAGGCAGGCAGCACCCAGCCCTGGTCACAGCTCAAAAAAGAGAACAACATGCAGTGGAGGGCAAGAGTCTGAGAGATCAACATAGAAGGGGTGCCTGCTCCAAGCCTCCACGGTGTGCCTGGGGGCAGGTCCCCGGCAGGTAGACACACACAGGAGGACTGCTCCGAGCCTCAGATGCGGCTGGGGGCAGGTCCCCAGTGGCGACACACACACACACACACACACACACACACACACACACACACACGGCGCCTGGCAGACTGGGGCCATCATAGGACATCCACTGAGGGGTCCCAGACTGTGAGAGGGCACAGGCCGGGCTGAGGGACTCCCTCCACCCCGAGTGCACAAATTTTTGTGCACCGGGCCCCTAGTATGACATATAAAAAGGAATGCCTATGAAACTAAAAAAAAACAATTACAGTTTAGATTTTTTAGGAAGATTTCACTGTTTTTTATTCCTATATTTAATATATTAACCAATTAATTTTACCCCTAACCTAACATATTATGGTGAGATTACTAGTTGCTTTAAGATTTTAGTTCAGCAGCTGATCACCTCAAAGTCACTGTTATAGCTGACAACTGTAGAATATTACATTTATTAAAATGCCCACAGTGAGAGGTATTACAGTAAGTCAATTTAATTTAAAAATAAAAGTAACTTTTCATACATATATTAGTTATTATGCACAAAGAGTCTATGCTCATTTTGTTTGGAATGAAGCTATTTCAACAAAATTTCCATCTTTTATACCTTCTCTCTGTGTTTTGTTTTTTTAATCTCCATGGCTAAGTTTACATGACTGGAAGGAAATTTGGGGAAGACCAAATTTTAGCTAGTGCAGTTAACAGAAAGTTGTTGTGACACCCTTGCAAACATACATTATCACCCCATTCTAGTTTAACACAACAACAAATTAACATTTTCACCATCAATCGAAGTATTTAAAATTTATCTTTAAAAAAAAAAATTACAGGTCAAAAATCCACTGTCCTGCCCTAGCCAGTTTGGCTCAGTGGCTAGACCACTGACCTGCAGACTGAAGGGTCCTGGGTTCGATTCCAGCCAAGGGCACATGCCCAGGTTGCAGGCTTGATCCTCAGTAGGGGTCATGCAGGAGGCAGCCCATCAGTGATTCTCTCTCATCATTGATGTTTCTCTCTCTCTCTCCCTCTCCCATCCTCTCTGAAATCAATAAATACATTTTTTTTTAAAAATCAACTGTCCCACTACCAAATACTTTCAATAAAAGACCTTTTTTAAAAAATCCTCACTCAAGGACAAGTTCTCTGATTTTTTGGAGGGGAAGGAAAAGAGAGGGGAGAGAGAGAGAGACATCAATGTGAGAGAGAAACATCCATCAGCTGTCTCCTGTAAAAGCCCCACCTGTGGATCAAACCAGCAACCTAGGTCTATGCCCTGACCAGGAATCAAACACATACCACCTTTCAGTGCATAGGACGATACTCTAACCAATGAGCTACACCGGCCAGGGTCAATTCATTATTTAGCTCTTGGATTTCAGAAATCTGAGTGCATTTCTGTGACCCTTTTCACACACCTAATTTTACCTTGATATGGAAGGTGATGTAAAAATCATAGAAGACTTGTTACTCACCTCGTAATTCTCCTTTATCCAGAGCTCCCTTTTAAGAAAAGTTTCTTTCTGATGATCTTCTAGACTATCAAACTGAGACTTGGACATCTTCATAGATTTACGTATGAGATACAGTCTTTCTTCTTCCCCATACTCTTTGCCTTTGATATTAAAATTGTAGACCCACCGGCAGTACCAGACTATGTATGAGCACAGGTGAACAGGAGCTAAGAGAATTTGAAACAGGAGAAGATCGCGTATCTGGGGTTTTTGATAGCCTCCCTTTATATCTACTTTACTCTTTATAATGTTTTTTATAATGTTCTCCTCCTCATCACGAATTTCCTCTTTGGATTTCTTGGTTCTGCCCTTCTCTTTGGCTTTTCTGAGCAGCCCCTGCTCTTTAGCAATCTCCATGGCTTGGATGCGGTACTTGGGCACTGTGGCCAGGTAGTTGATCGCCTTGTCATAGCTATTCCACCAGCTGAAAAACTTGAATATTTAACAAATAAAAATGGGTGATTTTTATTATCAGAATTCATCTTGGTGAGTACCACCCCTCCCCAAAACCCATTCTGATTAAAAACAGGGACCTCAATAACCTTACTCTGCAAGTGAAAGATGCAACTGAATAATGTCTCTATGTACAAGGCTGGGTAAGCCAGGTAAGCCCCGGGCTGAGCCAAAAAGCCATTAAATCCGACAGGAGACACACAAGATCAGAGGTTAGATAGACCAATGGAATAACACACCTGCGACTTCACATCTTTATTATTTGGCTCTTCCCTACATCACTATTAAGAAGTCTCACTCTAGGTAGGGGAAGGTGGGGGGTAAGGGAGAGAGATCAACCAAAGGACTTATATGCAAGCATATAGGCCTAACCAATGAACACAGATAACAGTGGGGTGAGTGTATGGCGGGGGGAGGGGGGGCATAGGGGGTAACAAGGGGATAAGGACACATATGTAATAACTTAATAAAAAATTTTAAAAAAGGAATCTCACCCTAGTTCTCTCTCAAGACTGCAGTCTACTTACTGGAGGAAGCATTAAATGGCAAGACTAACTGGCAAAGAACTTGTTTTAAGAGCTCAGCATATAGCCTGACCAGCATGGCTCAGTGGTTGAGGGAAAGGGAGAGAGAAATATCAACTGGCTGCCTCCTGCACATCCCCTGCTGGGGACCAAGTCCTGGACATATGCACTGACTGCATATGGGAGTCAGACTGGCCACCTCTCAGTGCTCGGGATGATGCCCGACCAATGAACACACGAGCCAGGGCTCTAGTTCCGTTCTAATGACTAGCCCCAGGCAGTGCACACTCCAGCACATGCACAGAGACACACCTATCCACCAATACATACCTGAAACACCGAGATGGCACACACACTGACCAGAATCACAAGTCTAACGTCCACTCTGGGGGCCAGGCGCCTGCGGTAGTAGTGATAGTAATGGCTGTAGTATTCCTCTGGGTGATCCAGCATGTAGTCATAATCTTTTCGTGTTTCTTCATCCTGTAAAATGACAAGATGTCCAATTTCACAGACATTTCCTAAAATGGCCTCGGTTTATAATCTTTTAAGTCAAATCTAGTTTTATAATTATGTAAGGTTAATCTGAGTAAAAGCACTGTCAAAATAAAAAAAAATGTCCGCCCCACTGGCGTGGCTCAATGGTTAAGCATCTACCTATGAACCAGGAGGTCATGGTTCAATCCCCCGTCAGGCACAACTCCGGGTTGCGGGCTTGATCTCCAGTAGGGGGCATGCAGGAGGCAGCCGATCAATGATTCTCTCTCATTATTGATGTTTCTCTCTCTCCCTCCCTCTCCATTCCTCTCTGAAGTCAATAATAAAAATAATTTTTAAAATTTCCCATCCCTCTTCAAAGGCAAATTAATGTGTTTCCAGAATTTTTTAAAATATATTTTATTGATTTTTTACAGAGAGAAAGGGAGAGGGATAGAGTTAAAAACATGGATGAGAGAGAAATATCAATCAGCTGCCTCCTGCATATCTCCTACTGGGGATGTGCCCGCAACCAAGGTACATGCCCTTGACCGGAATCAAACCTGGGACCTTTCAGTCCACAGGCCGATGCTCTATCCACCGAGCCAAACCGGTTAGGGCTGTTTCTAGAATTTTGATGTTAGCTATAAAGTATAATAAAAAAACTCCCTAAATTCTTGAGTATTGTTAGTCCTCCTAGAAAAATAAGAACACTTTAATAACAATTAATGATGCCTTTTTAGCCAGTGTTGTGCTACTAAGGATGTCTTTGTGTTGACGATGGGGAAAAAATGTTTGTCTCTATTGTACATATTCACAATCACTTTCCAGCCTTAGGCAGAAGGCTTTCTGTTGAAAGCAATGATTAAGACAACAAAAAGCAGACGAAGCCAGTCTGTGCCTATAAAACTAAATGATGCTCATCTCAAAGAAACAGCTATGCAGCATGGTGGTCCAAGTCTAGCTTTGTGACTTTGGGTGACATTTTTAGCCTCTTTTTTTTTTTTTTGTAAAATAGAGATAATAATACTGCTCTACTAATCTTACAGTGTTGTTTTGAATATCAAATAACACAGTACATAAAAACATGTTACAAATACACAGTACTTTACTACTGCAAACCTTGTCACAGCCCAGTTCATAAACAAGGCAACATAAAAATATTTTTTCATCATATAAACATGTTGAAAATAATTAACACTCTGCAATGCTGCTCTGTTTACAAATGTTCACAAATAAAACATTTCTTAAAACCTTCCATAATTTTAATCAATTTCTAACAGGGGTAAATGCCAGTCTTTTATTGAGCTACACTGGTTGAAGAGCTACTAAACTAGGTTATGAATTGCTTTTACCACATGGGAAACCTATTTTGTCTTGTGTCTAAAAAAATGTTAAAAACTAAAAACACAACAAATTCTTTGTGAGTACACAGAAACCATTACGAAAACAAAGATCTTCTTCACCTAGAGGATTTCCTTTGTAGATAAATTAGTCCATGTCCATAAAGTTACAGATTCTTAGGCAAAGACATTTCAAAATCTGCCCCTGGTGCTCTGCTACCAAGCAGAGGTCCTGGGTCTGGTCAGGGTCTCCTTCTGAGTCCTCCAAATGCAGTTTTATAGATTTCAAATAAGACGTTTCCTAATGACAAAAATCTTCCCTGTAGCCATTAAAGTCACTGCATATTTTCTATTAAGATTTCTGAAGTTAAATGAGTATAATTTCAGTGACAAATCTCTTTCATTAAATTCAAAGTATTTCAACTTCTGACTAGAATTTGAAATTAAATAAAGCAGTACCTAGTCCCCACGACACTACGGAGGACCAATATGAGAACTGTGTGTGATATAAGAAGGGTTGTTATTATTTTCAAATTCACTCCTTATATGTTCATTTCCATAAAAAAATTTTTTCTTGTGGCAATTGCCATATAACTCAACTATCAATTAATTCTTCCTTCTATAAGCCGTTAATATTTTCTAGAGCTTGTAACCTAAAGAGTTCAACTTTACAGGCCATAATGATAGGTCTAAAAACTAAAGCCCATGTCTCTTGATGTATCTCATTTCGGTACTTCGATATATCCTTTGAGAATTTTTCCATTCTTCCTCCTTTTTTTTTTTTTTTTTTTTTTTTTTTTTTTTTTTTTTTTTTTTTTTTTTTTTTTTTTTTTTTTTTTTTTTTTTTTTTTTTTTTTTTTTTTTTTTTTTGCTTTCGGGGCTAATGTTATAGAAATGCTCTGCGTTTGGCCTGAAATCCGTGGCTTTTAACTCGGCCTCCCAATCGTGGCAGATGCCCTTTGAAAATGTATTTCTTCACACGTGATTCTTCTCCGACCAGATGAGAGGTGATTTTAAAAGTGACTGCCACACTGAGATCAGAGTACTAAGGCCTCCAGCATCACTATCTCAATGGGCCCGTCCCCAGCCTGGCTGTACTTCCGGCCTCAGTGTGGCTGAAACCCACGGTGTGAAGGCCTTCCATCCAATAGTTGTCCTTTCTTCTTTGTGCTCTTGTCTTAGTAAAGGTCACGATCCACAGAATGCAGCCTCCCTCGAGCATGTCACCACATCTTCCCGGAGGGTCACCATCTTCCCACTGGTCCCTAGATTTGTGACAGCATCAAGTCCTGAGCTACTCTCACAGGATGATCACTCAATGCTCTCCAACCAGCAACTCCAAAACCTAGGCCTTGTGTCTGGTATCACCACGGCAACCTATAGAGTCTACTCAGAGCCCACGAACAAGCCCTCAAACCACCTCACTCCTGCAGAGGCTTCATTCAAGGCCAAGTCTGACTTCTCTAAGACCGTTTTCTTTTCCCTGGAGTCACCATACATTTATGACCCACTTTGGGTCATGATTAGACACAAGCAGGTTGGCCACCTCCTCGTTACAGCATTCAACCGGCCAGAATCTTGACTCCGTTTATAGCTTTCCCTCAGAACGAAGAAAACGATGCTAGGCTGAGGCATAATGTACTTCAGCAGGTGTTCAAGGATGGCACAAATTGGAGAGTTAGGAGCTCTCAACAGTCTAAGTCAAAATCCTACTCGTTAGTAACCCACAAAGTTTAGAATCAACCTAGTGAGCACACAAGGATGCCAGGAATATTAGCAAAAAAGAAAAGACAAGAGACTAGATAGAACCCAGTTAGACAGCTACAGGCACATACTTATTTTAACACCATAGATTTATATATTTTTCTCCTATGTATCTTGGAACTAAGAAACTCCCACATTTATTTTCATCTCCAGGGCTAATCAGGTAAGTCAAAATTTCCTTGACAACCAAGAAGGCCTCCCTCCCTGGCCCTATCTTACCAAGCAACACTTCATCACTCTCCCCTCTCTGTCCACAGCAAACAGTCAGGTAGGAATCCCTGGAGTTTAGTGGTTTTCCCACCCAGCATGCTCTCCCAGACCTGTCTTTGAACACAGAATTTGAACTCAAATGCCCATCCCTTTTTTTCAACCTCATGAGCTCCTATTAATCCTTTAGGACACAAATGTCACTGCTTCAGACAGAGTTAGGCCACCTTATCACACACATCGCCTACTTATTATAGCACTTATCACACTGTAACCACCAGTTTTTTTCTTTCCCTGGAGTAAGAACTTACAGCAAATCGGGAGGGTGATTCGGTGACCGCTGTGTACCCAAGACCTCGCACAGTGCCCGGCACTCAGGGACTATCATTTTAAACAGGAGTGACATAACTACTGTACACGTGTCCCAGCCACATGGGTCCCATCTCGCCATGAAGGCTGGATGGGTGATTTTGTCACAAGAAAACTTCAGCTGAGCAGGCACGACTGCTTGATGTCATAGCTTAGGAGAGTACGCTACTGTGGCTTAAACAGCTTAAACCTTAAAACAGTTTAATATCTTACCTTTCAACAAGTAGTACTTTCTCTTTCAGCAATTTTGTGGATCTTAAGGTTCCAGGGTCAGGAAGATTCCAACTTCTTTCCAAAACCAAAACCTTTATACTTGTTTCTTCCTCCTCTCTGTCCTGAGCCTTTGCAAGCTGGGCAACAAGCTCCTGGGTTCTAATCTCTACAGGAAAAAAGTGCTGCTGCTGGTGTCCACGCCACTCCCAATCCTCTTGGGCATATGCAGGAGGACTGGAACGTAACCACCAATATCTAGATCAAAAGTGAACAAAAGGAAACCCACAAGCAAAGAAAGTACTGCATCCTTCCTTCTCTTAGGAAAAGATCAGACCCCCCGCCCAAGAAGGCAAAAATATATTGTTTCTTGCCCTTGAGAGAAATAATTGTTTAATCTTAAGAAACGTAAGTTGCAATAATTTGATATTGCAGCCAGTTTTACATTAAAAAGTTTCCATTACACAGATAGTAAAAACCATTTTAGGATAGTAAAGGCCAGGAATCAATAATGTATGAAAACATTGTAGTATTTTATTTGGTCTTAAAAATATGTATTAATTCTTTTTTTAAAGAAATACACTCAAATAATCTTTTTTTTTTTTTTTATCTGTTACCCTAAATTTTTTTTCCAGGCCATTACATCCTACTAACGATGATGAAAATTGACTACTATCAGTTTCATTTTTCTTCTTGTTCCCTGCTCACTAGCCACTGTATCTTCTCTTCTTAGTCTACATGTGATCCTAACAACTGCCATGATTCATAGTATCACATATGCATAGCACCCTCACACCTGTCCTTCCTGTGTCCACCTATTTCCAAGTATCTCCTGGACATTTCCTAAATGTAACAAAAATGTCTCAAATTCAACATGCTCCAAACCTAAATCTGTTCCTCTGTTTTCAATTAATAGCACAGTATCATCATCAACTTGGTTAACTGAGCTTTTAAAAACTTCAGTTTTCAATTCAGCAAATTGTAATGCAAGGCATTAAGCTTTGTGTTGAACTCAAAAGAGGGTAAATAAACCAGTGAGATAAGGCCCAGGGCTCAGGAACTCTCCCACAGAGAAGCCTCTAGCCAGCAAGAAAAGCACAATTTGATGTGCAAAGGAATAAAGGACTGATCCTGCCTGAGGCCACTGGTAATGGCAGTCACAGAAGCGGCAGAGTGAGTGCTGATTTTGAAAAGCAAGGACAGTGTGGTAAAACCTGTTCCAGGCCCGGAGAACAGCAAGTGTTAGGTACAGAAGAAGCAGGGGATACAGCAGATTTAATGAAGCTGGAGCACAGGGGAGATTCAGAAAGCAGGGAGCAGCAAATGTGGACAGGAAGGCAAGTGTGGGTAAGAACTGGAGAGGATGGGATATGCCCTGCTAAGGTGTTGGGCTGTTACTGTCTGTGCTGGTCAAAAACAAAATGTTTCCAAGTATGAGACCCACGGCATTGAGAAGAAAGAAGCATGTATTTTTGAAAGATAACTGATAGCGTTGTAAAGAATGGGATGAGGGAAAAACAGGTTTCAGAGACTAAGAAGTAGAATGAATAGGACTTAGTGATTAAATTAATCACATGGAGCATGACAGTGAAGTTTTTAATTATAGTTACTGTGTGGACCATGTTACTCTTAAGATAAAGAACAGAGGATGAAGACAGCCAAATTTGGAGATTTGAGGGGAAACTGGAACATTTTGAAATGGGGAGAAAACTAATTATGGGGCATCTTGCCAATTCTTGGAGTCTCCAGGGGTTACCTTGTCCTGTAGGAGGGGTTCACCTTTGTCTTTGAAAAGTCTGTTTTAACTTTGTAGAGACAGAACTGACTTGCAGAAAACTGGAAGTCATGCAAATAATTCTTGTTCACAGAAGACAAATTGTGTCTGGTGTAATGCAACTGACCACTGCCTTGTCACACTGGCCAGTTTTATAAGGCGGGTCAGCAGCCCTTGTCTACAGACTATAAATGTGTGCAATTTTTTTCACTTTTGAACCAATTTTAATATCTTACTGGTTCCCTTATTCATTAATGAGTTAAATAAAATCTGATGCATATTCATTTTGTATTGGTCTGAGTCATAATTACATTGTATTTTTAAATTTATGCTTTAACAAAGATTAACAAGACTGATTTCAGCCATGTTTAATTTGGGGCGCCTGTGCTACAGATGAGAGACAACTGAAAACATGAACTTAGAGCTCAAGGGTTTAGTTAAGTTTCATTAGGCAAAGCTTAGAAAAGAAAGAGTACAAAAAGGATAAAACGCGAAGGAAAAGTAATGTTTAAGGTGTAGGCAGGGGAAAAGAAGACTCTAAAGACCCAAGAGAAATGGCTAGGAAGGCAGGAGAAGCGTGAGAGGACCGCATCACGGAGTCCAGGGAGAGTCTCTTGAAGAACTGCACGCTCAAGAGCATGAGGTGCCCCACAAAGTTCCCGGAAGAAGACGCAGAGCCCGCAGATCGGAGGCTGAGTGCACTGTTCACCTAGGACCAGCTCCGGTCCGTGTGCTGATGTACATGTCCGTCTCCGACAGCTTGAATGAAGGGAAGCTGAGGAAAGACAGTCAACCGTGGGAAAGGAAGGACGCTGTGACCACAGATGTTCAAGGAGAGACAGGATCTGCAGACCTATTCGAATTTCTGCGTTTCCGAAGAGAGTCTTATGTTCCCAAAGAGGAATGATGAGATTCCAGAAGAAGACGGAAATAATCAGCTCAGTCACCAGTGCTTTCCTGCCTTCTGCAGTCATCCTCAAAATTGTGCCCAGAATGTCCTTTCTGAATCAAACATGAGACTCGTGTAACTTCTCCACCTTGAAGCCTCTGGCAACTATTCAATACATAAAGTTCAAATCCCTGAGCACAGCTTAAAGGGCTGTTCACCATGTCATCCCAGACTGAGTTCCAGGCTCCCAAAACGTTCTCCCTACGATGCCCCAGACAAGCTTCTTCCCTACAGGCAGTGCATCCCCTAAAGTCTAAGAGAAGATGCGAGAAGGCCTTGGTGCTGTGACTATCTCAAAATGCTCCGCTTACCCATGATAAATCCGCACAAGCTCAATTAAAATGTCAAGTGCTCAGTTTCTGGCTACAATGATATCATCTCCAGTTTTTGTGTTAATCTGCTTGGTTGTTGATGACACCATGTGTCGGATGGCCACTAGAATTAAATACATCTGGTGTGTAATCAACCTTGGCCATAAATAGGGTATGGAACAGCTGAAACCAAGGGATCGGTAAGAAATAAACACTCGTTCACAGCAGAAGTAGCGAATGTGGCACATAAGGTACCACACCCTTCTGGGCCCATGGGAGAAATCACTGTCAAACTTATCATCTTTCCCACTGAATCCAGACAGGGCCTCAGAACATTCACAAGTGTTCCAGGGACCCGTGACCAGACAGAGTTGGCGTGTGAAATAAAGACTGCCTGCTCTCCAGCTGTTCGTCAGCTTCACAGCTGTTACAGAAATGTACATAGTTCCTATTACTTTTGAGAATACTAAATTATTAAGGATAACGGATCAAAATCTGGATTGATGCTGGGAAAGAAAAATAGTAGTACTAATATGTGCAGTCCATTCCCCTCCCCTCACCCCCCAAAAAAAGAGTCCCTGGGAACCAAATAATAAAAGTGCTCCTTGGTGGAGAAAACCCTCGCTACGCTAACACCTCACCAAACCACCTCTCCTGGAGCAGGCCCCACACTCGCACTGCGCGTTGCTGTGATCCAGCTTTCCCTCCGTCGCAACCTTGGTGACTATTCTAGATCCAGATCAAAGAGCACACCCTCCTCCACGCCCCTATTCCCTCAGCTGCGGTGATAGAATCTACGCACATTTTTATTATGTAATTAAATACCCAAACAGTAAGACTCTGTCTCCTGGTCGCACCAAAAGCTGGACCGCAGGAACGTGCCCTTTTCGCGGTGACAGCCTCCTCCCCCAGCACCGTCAGTACTGGTTACAGAAAAGGGTAAGAAAGTATACTCTGGGAGGACAATAAGCAGTGACGTGAAAGGGCAGGGAGTTCAGAATCCCCCTCTTTGCCAAATTCCTCCCAAGTGCTCAAGCCCTGCTGCATCCACCAATGATGCCACTTGACCTGGTGAAAAGGAAGTAAAGGGCTTCAGAGGGCTCTCCCTACCCGCCTCTAACTGACCACAGGGCCCTCATGCAACACTTGGAAGGCCTTTCTTGGAAGGCCTGTTCTTCTCGTGCGGTCTTGCAAAATGCAGTCAGATTCAGCTATTTTCTCTTTTTCTACCAATCAGGCTTTTTAAGTGCATCCTTCCCACTGAATCCTTTATCTGCTTATTTTTATGCATCCTTCTTCTTTTATCCAATTCTTATTTATATTCAAAAGTAAGTTAATGTTCTGACGTAAAAACCTTCAGAACACAATTTCTCCTGAAAAAAATGGAAGTGCAACTTTTCTCTCATGCAGGGGTTTCTCATTCATACCCAACCAATGAACTTCATCTGTTCCACTCTTTAAAACCACAATTAATTTGGGGTAAAATGCCAAAGTAGGCTTCACATACCAATGTCAAAAACTCCAGAAATCCACTTTTAATTTCCATTTTACCTGAATCTCCAGCTACGAGTTTTTCCTTAACTGACTCTCATTACCTGATGTGCCAGTCACTGTGCTAGGTGCCGCGGATACACACAGAGACAAGCTGAGCGTGGCTTAGTGGCGAGGGGGGATGGGCCTCAGTATTGACAGTGCAGTGTGATAAGTGCTATATCCACACAAAAAGACCGAGTGTTGACACAGTGAGTGACAGTCCGTTTACCGAACTTCCCAAGTCCATGATCCCCTGATCCCCAGTAGTCAAATACACTAAATACCATTTCATTGTCTTCACTCAGTATGAAGCACATATTAGGCAGTGGGTGAGATCCTAACGGTTTGAAATCCTGCTGAAATCTGGAATTTTAGGTTATTTTTTTAAATTAAACTTATTGGGATGACAATGGTTAATAAGGCTACATAGGTTTCAAGTCGGACAAAGTTCAGAACCATATGCTTTCACTCATCCGTAGGATGTAAAGCTGGGATTTTAAGTTATTTGACGACATGAACTAGGACGACTTGCTGAAAGCACCGGAGCAGTGCCTTTGCCTCCCACCACTACCCATCCTTCTCTTGGCGTTTTCTCAGTCCCTCTATGCATTGCTGGAATCTTAGTTGCTAAAATAATGATAATAGAATCTTTGTTGCTAAAATAACAATGACTAAGAACCACTTTCCTTTTCCACTGAAGACTGTACACTATTGCCCTAGCCGGTTTGTCTCAGTGGCTAGAGCATTGGACTGTGGACTGGAAGGTCCCGGGTTTGATTCTGGTCAAGGGCACATGCTCGGGTTGCAGCTTGATCCCCAGTAGGGGGCGTGCAGGAGGCAGCCGATCAATGACACTCTGTCATCATTGATGTTTCTCTCTCTCTCTCTCCCTTCCTCTCTGAAATCAACAAAAATATATATTTTAAAAAAAAGATTGTACACTGTTTCCCCTGCTGGAGCTGAAACTCTGAACATGTCTCCCCAAGTGGAGCTAAGCAGAGCTGTCTAGCTGGAGAAGTGGCGGGGCCCAGGGCCATCTACCAGCCATGCTGCGTCACAACTGAGCTGTCTGCCTAAAACTTCCCTGCGTCATCTCACCCTAAACTGGAGGATCTTGTTGGTGCTGAGTTCGCTTTTCTGCGGTGCCTGGGAGCCTCGGGCAAGTCCTCTCAGATCCAAGGCCTCCCACTCCTGTGGCTGATGTCTTGGAGACTATTCGGTTTAGGCGGGGGGCCACCCCTTTGGACCTAGAGGGCCCCTCTACACCATTTGGGTTTGGCGCCCAGGAGGGGTATCCCTCAGTCTTGTTGGGCACCAAGGAAAGTATTCTCCAGGGAAGGCTTTGCTTCTTGGAGGCTGGTACCCAGGGAGGCTATCCTCCAGGTTAGGACTAGGTCTCATCCATAAGACCTCGGAGGTCGCTCACACTGACAGGCCCTCAGAGGGGCACCGCCCAAAAGGAGTGCAGAAGGGTAACCCCAGCTCTAAGCTTCACATGCCCATCAGCCACCTTTTGGGGCTCTGGCTGATTACATGGACCAAAATTATGGCCCAGAGAATTGCAAGTGGCTAGGCCCCTGGACAAAGATCACACAAGATGATTGGAAGCTCTGTTGGCAAGACGGGTTCTTCTGCAAGAGCCAAGGCTTGTTTATTTGTGTGTCCACAGAACAGAGAAAAGCCTGTCCCTCCCAGAAACCATGGGGTGCTTTTTTTGGAAACTGGTACCTTGAGAACTCTAAATAAAGTCAAGAGGCTACTATCACCTCCCTTAAAAAAACAATATCCTAAATTAGGTAAATGCCTTGATAAATTAAAAAAGAAACCAGTACTGGCAAAACGGGAAAACTTTTCCTCTGACCCTTGTGCTTGTGACATGAAAATCAGGTTTACTAATAAAACCTCAGATGATCCCTCACTTTTCAGCTCCTCCTCCCTTACTTACCAGCTGCTTACCCTCCATCTATCCCCCCTCCCACCTTTGACTCCAGGTGGGCAGCAGACATCTGATGCTTAGACTGTACCCGGAGAGCCATTTTTTTCAATCATTTCCCCCCAGGAAAATCTGCCCGTTTTAAGACTCAGGACTTTGGAGACCATTCTCTTTACTTTTGGAACTTTTCGACTTTAGTTGTGGACACCTGCTTTCTATTTCTCTTGTTTGTGTTTGTTGATAAGCCCACCTTTAAGAAGAAACTTGAAAGGAGAAAATCTCAAAGCTCTCAGCGACAACAGAATGCATTCTTCGGTTTAAGCAACAACAAACCGCTTTAAAGGAATTCTTACTGCAGACAAAAACTTTGACCACATAAGCAAAACCTCAACTCGGCCCATCTGCCAGAAACATACTTGAATCCATAATTTTTCTTTTGGGTTTTGTATTGTGCTGTCTGTGTGTTTATGTATGTCTGTTATAGATATATTTCTATCGCTAGATGGTACTGCCAAATTCTAATTTAGACTGTAAAAGGGCCTCATTCAATAGGCTTAAAATAAGTGAGCACTCATAGAAACTGGAGAAATAACAGAAATTAATGCAACTGCTTTCAGGTGCACATGATCTAAGATTAATCTTTAGTAAATAAAAACTAAGGATATTGGTTTAGTTAAGGAGATGTAGTTCTCTGCCCTTTAGCTTTGGAACTAACAGACCAGCTGGGAAACCAGGGAAATAAATTTGGAGCCTTAATGTGTCATTTTACAAGGCTAGAGGGGC
This sequence comes from Murina feae, assembly GCA_004026665.1. NCBI lineage: Eukaryota > Metazoa > Chordata > Mammalia > Chiroptera > Vespertilionidae > Murina > Murina feae. Next base: position 4,374 of record PVJC01033592.1, on the reverse strand, counting down.
ACCAGATGCCGCAGATGAAGATCCATTCGTGACAAAGCCCATTAGGATGTTATGGTGATTGAAAGGTTCCATATAGAGATTAAGATGTGCGCTTGGTAAAAGAAGATAAGAGGAATGGAAATACACTTTTATTGATGAAAAGTAACTGTCCTAAAGTAAATGATTGTTCTAAAATTTAAAAAAAGGTAGAACAAAAGACAGAAGTGTATAAAAGTTACAGAAAGTGTGTGTGTGTTGCTGAAGGTTCATAGGAAAGGAATCTTGAAAAAGAAAATCTTACATGTGGTCAAACTAAAGTTGGAATGGATTTATTTAAGTTACTGGGTAACAGAGAGAGAGAAACCCAAATACCAGTTCTGTGTCAGAGTACTTTCCATCTGCTTTGGCTTAAAGCCTTTCCCTTGGCATTGCTTAAGGTCAATTCCTGTTGGTATATGTTGGTTGTCCCCTCCTAAAATTGTTACTGGCAGGCTTAGCCTATGAAGCTAGATCAGGGAACGTGGGAACCTGTCTTATGTTAACTTACTGCAAAGAACTTACTGCAAAGGCCGTTGAGATTAACGCAAGCTCAGAGAGCAATGTTTCCACAGCACACTGCCTGGAGGCGGCACCGAACATCCTGGCCTACGACATGGAACATGGTCCATCAAAAAGACATCGCCACACAGACTCCCTCCAGCTTCACTGGAGTGGGCCATACCAGGCACTGTTAACTAATGCCCGAGTTGCAGGTTAAAAGGATACATGAATTCATTTTAAAAGGACCTCAAACCTGAACCTCATTCACCTGATTGAACACCCCAGACTATAGAGACCTCAAATTAAAATTATCTAGAGCTTGGTTTTTGCCTTGGCAGTTTTACAATGAATGTCTCATCTTTCAGTCTGGAAGAGATCATTATGCTAAAAAAATGTTCTAGTCCATTGGTATTATTTCTTAAGTAACTATCAATACCATTTGTTTTTATAAACGGATTTAATGAACTCATAGACTGGCAGCTTTCTTTGAAATTCCCTTCTCTCATTTCTGAGCTTATTTTAATCTCGGCCTGTAATTTGTGAATATCTGTCTAGAATTAATTAAATGATTCCAACTGGGTCCCAATCAGCTCAAGAGACTGTCCTGAGGGTCACTGATGTAAGGTAAAAGTTAACAAACTAAAGTGTTGTAGAGGGGAAACCACACAGGCAAGTCCCTCTAAAGATTCCCTTTACACAAAGCTGAGATTTTGGAAGAGAAATGTTAAAGGAAAGTAATGACTCAAAGAATAACTTATACACGAGTAGGGAGCTTTCTTAAAAACAATGTGCCAGAGACTCCCCCTCAGTGTCCTTCACGATAGGGCAGAATTTGACCAAACGTATTACCTCACAATCTGTGCCTTTACCACAATTCTTTCATCCAGAGTTTTCAAAGTGTTTTTACAAATGTAAGTTAACAGTCTCATCATCACTTCTCTCCACAGAGATGGTTCACTTCAGTCACAGAAATTTACCTAAATGGCCTACTCGAGGTCACCTGAGAAGTCCTCTGTGTCATCTGCTGATGGATATTCAAAGTGTAAAAATACCCTGCAGCCTCCTTGCAGATCCAAATGCATAGCATCCTTGGCAAGTCCGACCGGAGGGACGAATCATCATCTTCAATCTTTACTGCAAGCCTACCTGTTGGCCTCCCCTCAGCTTCACCAAGCGCCTACATACCCGGAAACGCAGACTTCAGCCACCCCTCCCCCCCTTTCCTATCTTATCTGCACTAAAAGCAGAGTGAGGACAGAACAGGACTTTTTCTGAGATGTTTTTATGACTCACTTGGATTAAACAGTTGGCCATATCTTCTTCCCCTAAACTCTTCTATTAATCCGTCAACAAATACTTATAAAATGCGCATTTTGTTGCTACTCACTGTGCTAGGCACAGGGCACACAAGTCATGCCCCTCCTTCAGGGGCAGGGCAGACAGTAAACAAGAACCAGCCCCACTGTGGTCAGTGCTATGAAGACAGCAAACGTGATGAGCTGGGGGAGGAATGCAGGGATGGATGGAGCAGGGAAGCCCTCTCGTTGATGTGTGGAGCCTGGGGGTAGTGCTGACAGGATGGTTGACCGGCACCCTAACAGTTGTGGGGGAGGACTTTTTGGAACTGAAGCAGCAGGTATAGAGTGAGCATTTCCATTTACCACACTTGTGTCTATAGAATGTCAAAACATTTTTTAAAAAAATGACCCTCAACCCCAGCAAAAAAAGAACCCTGGAATATATATGGAAGGACCCGTGGCTCAATAGAGGCCAGGAGGAGGAACTCTGGCCTAACAGTGAGCCACCCTGGGGCCACATGGACCCCCAAGTAACAGAGATAATGAAGAATCTGGGATTTGAGTGGGACGAGATCCAGGAATCAGAAACAGAAAGAAAGTACAACCTAATCTTAGTAAGTTCCACGGAATACAAAGTGAAGGGCCACACTATCAGGATAAGACTTGGCGCTCCTCTGACCTCAACAGTTGCAGTCCTTCCCCAGCCCAAGAGGTTCTGCCATCAGAGAGAAGACCAAAGAGCCTGTCATTCACCCGCCCAGCCCAGAGCCCGATGGCCACCCCTAACCCAGCCTTCCTGTGTGGCCTGGGGGCTCCCCTTCCACCCACAGCAGCAGAACGAACAACTAAACTTCCATGCTGAGCAGCCTGATGGTGGACCCCAGTTCTCCCTCTGGCCAGTCAGGGCCAGCAGGGTGGCTAGGAGGGTCTTCAGCTTCCTATTAAGACTCATGAACTGTAAGCCATCCACTAACAAGCAGCACGTCTAAAGGACAAGTCAAGCCAGTATCATTTTTTAAATTGTGGATGGCTAAGACAGGGCCACAGTCAAAGACTCTGAGGGAAGTCCAGCTACACTCACTGCATTTTAAATGCTGAACTTCAAGGTGCTGAGCTTCAGGGAGATCAGCGAGAGGCTGGATGCAAACAGCTGCAGGTCAGAGTGGTGCCAGAAAGACATGCTGTGTGCGCAAAAACCTGAGTTGAGAGGGTTCGTATCAGGAGGGGATCCGGCACCTCCATGGCCTTCAGAAGCAGCTTATCCGAAATCCTTGCTCCACCTGGAGGACGGCCTGGAGCCCTCTGGGGGTCAAAAGGAGAGACCGCCCTCACTGTCGGTCCACCCCTTGGCCTCCACTAGAATGAGACCTCAGAGAATGGACTGTTTTTTCCTGGGGCCCTTCTCCCTGGCCCTGCTATTGTTTTCTCCCATGTTGGGGGTGATTTTATTAAAGTATTTGGTTCTGCCAAATCTTGTAATAAACTTGATGCTTCAGGAAAAAAACAATTAACAATGACTAATTGTGATACTGTCTCCTTGTCTCACCAAATGTGTTTAAATAACATCAGTGTATTTAGTTTTCAACAACCACTATCTAAAAAAGAAAAAAAATCTCAAAGAGGCATTTATTTGACCAAGACAACCTTAGCATCATAAATCCACTAAATCTTACACACATGTATTTCCATGTGGTGAGGTATTGTGCACATTCAGAGATCCTTGCCTTAGAAGTTTTGATGGAACATCACTTTAGGTTATTAGTACAGTAGGTCCTCAGGTTACGGCGGAGATCCGTTCTGGCATGACGTAAGGCGATTTTCGCCCTAAGTCGGGACCCACCTGCATAAGCACCTGCGTCACTCGCGTGGAGCACATTGCACAGCAGTAATAAAGTGAAGCAGTAAAAAAATTTAAAAGATAACGATTCCTGACCTTTACTTGCGGTAAATAAATAATAAAGAACATAAAGCAACCCTAACCGATTTGGCTCAGTGGATAGAGCATCAGCCTGCGGACTAAAGGGTCCCAGGTTCGATTTTGGTCAAGGCACATCCCCAGTAGGGGTGTGCAGGAGGCAGCTGATATGTTTCTCTCTCATCGATGTTTCTATCATTCTCCCTTCTCTGTAAAAAAAACACACAAAAACAAAGCACATATGTACACACATCGAAATGACGGAACTTTTTCTTAATAAATGGGAGATGGTAACGTTGAGTCTGACGTAACCTGAGGACTGTCTGTGTATAATATAGCTTCTTATATGATACGTGTTAAAAATATTAAGAGACTCGTAACAGTCTAACCACTATGCTGTATACCTGAAACTAATACAGAATAATATTGAATATAAACTGTAATTGAAAAATAAAAAATAACAAAAGAAACTCGAACACACCAATAATAAAAGAAATTAAGGCTACGAAAAAATTTAGGGGGAGAAAAAAGGCTCCTAGTGCCAACGAATTTACAACTAAATTATTTCAGACTTCAGAGGGAAACCACTTCTGTTCGCTACACTGCTGGAAATGCAATTCACCTGTGCATTTTACAAAGCAA